>JABUQX010027482.1:20000-21364 GCA_015478945.1 Trachelipus rathkii | reverse complement strand
CATTTTATTAATTCTTCTCACACCTAGCATGTCTTAAGATTGTCCATCTGAACACAACCCTTAGATCTATACTCTTATTCCAGATCATATCACAATTTCACTGCATATAGCAATATATATAAATAACATACCCTCAAGCAAGGCCCTAGCGCACTCTCAAGATTTAGTCCCTTTGAATTCACCAACGATTTAATTGCACCAGCAACCTTCCGGCCATTCACAACTTTCCTACTACACTCTGCATCATCCGTTCCCTTCTCATCCAACACATACCCTAAATATTTAAACTCAGACACTTGCTCCAGCTGCCACCATCTAATATGACTTCCCCACACTGAGGGACTGTCCTCACTCACAGCAACCATAACCTTACTCTTATCTACGTTTACTTTCAAACCCCTCCTTTTACACACCCTGCCAAATCTCTCTACCAATCCTCTCAAACTCTCTTCAGATTCGCCACACAGAACCAAATCATCCGCATATAATAGGTAGGGCACCCTCCACTCATCTCCATTCTCCATCATTCTAACACCATTTCCTCCCATCCCCACCTCGAATTCTTTCATAACCCCATCCATATACAAATTGAATAACCAAGGAGACATAACACAACCCTGTTTCACTCCGCTATTAATCCTAAACCAATCACCATTGACACCATTTATTCTACACACGCCTCACTATCGTCATACATACATACTTTTGATTCATTCAGAAGCCTACCACCAACACCATTTATCACTAATACCTGCCATAAAGTTTCCTATTAACTCTATCATACGCCTGTTGCAAATCCATAAACCTAAATACAATTTATTCTTCTTCTCCCTCATTTTCAGTCATTTGTTTTCAAATTAAAGATTTGATCCACACATCCTCTACCACTTCTAATGCACCTTGTTCTTCACCAATCAGTCCTTCAGTCACTGACGCACTCTTTTCTTTCAATCAAAATACCAGCATATACCTTCCTACAACACTCCCCAATAAACTTATTCCCCTATAATTTTTACAGTTCCCCTTTTCTCCCCTTTTATAAGGGTGCTTTTACCGCTCTCCTCCAATCCCTTGGAACTATACCCTCCATAAACGCTTTATTACACAACTTCCAAATCCAATCAATCACCATCTCGCCTCCGCTCTTGATCATTTCCCCCAATAGTAATTTCATCTATACCTGCAGATTTACCCATTCTTCAACTTTCAATTTCACCTAATACCTCCTCCCACAGACAATCATCCTCATAAAAATACCTATTCCTTCTTAAACCATCAAACCCACACACATTCATTACTGCCAATATTAAGCAGATTTTCGAAGTGTTCTTTCCACACTCCCCTAACATCCATTTCATCATCAG
>JABUQX010027482.1:0-12500 GCA_015478945.1 Trachelipus rathkii | reverse complement strand
AAAATACAATAAATAAGATATGTATTTTCTTTTCAAATATTATTTTTAATAATTTTCAGGTTAGTTAGGTCGCATTTAAAAAAAATTCACAGGTTGATTCTAGGTTAGGTTAGGTTAGGTAGGTTACGTCTTCCTGTGAAGTTTTTTTTAAATCCGACGTTCCTAACCGGAGATATAAAAAAACAAAAAAAAAAAAATTCCATTTCATCCCTAGAACATCTTTTTATGTACCATAGAGTCACCCTGTGAAAAGATTTTTGAAATCCGACCTCCAGTTCCGTGTCGCCGTTAAGGAAATTTGTCCATATATATATATATATATATATATATATATATATATATATATATATATATATATATATATATATATATATATATATATATATATATATATATATATATATATATATATAGGTAGAGAGATAGATATATAGATAGATAGATAGATAGATAGATAGATAGATAGATTATAGATAGATAGATAGATAGATAGATATATATATAGATAGATAGATAGATAGATAGATAGATAGATAGATAGATAGATAGATAGATAGATAGATAGATAGATAGATAGATAGATAGATAGACAGATAAACTTTTACTCCTAATTCTTAATCTCGTAGCAAAGTACATAAAACGAAAAAAATACAAGACAGTAAATAAATTACATATCCAAAAATGAAATAAAAGAAAATTTATTAACTGACTATGTAAATATTTTTTTCTGAGAAAGTCTTCCTTAATCTGAACAAACCATATTCTAGCTTTTGAACCATCTGAATAAAAAACTACATATTTTAAGATACTTTCATAATGCCTAAGCAAAGAACATCAATTTGATTACACATCCCATGATTATACATTTTATTTGATATATTGCATATATATTTTTAATAGCTTTACAACCACCAATACCAAACTGATTTAGAATTTGGCTACTATTTCTCAAATTTGTCCACAAATCAGCTCCATAGAATGGTATACAATACGACTCAAAAAAGTACAACAAAATATTCTATCTTAGTGAGTTAAATCTTCTTAAATTTACATCAATTTGTTAAAAGAATTTCTCTCTGCCCGTTTGAATTTCCAATTTCTGTTCTAAATGCATATTTATAATAAAACAAAGATATTTCTTCTCGCTAGTATTTTTCAATTTAATGTTTGACAAGACAAATTTTATCTCGTGTTCATTCTTATTGTAATTTCTTCTATACAAAAAATTATCATTATAGTTATAGTTATAGTTAGAGACTGAGCTCTCTAATGCCATCTAGGGAGCTCGGTCTGTATCTTAAAAACTAGACCTGATTGAGCAATATGAATGCTTGATTTGGATTTAGGAGACAAATTTCATTAACAATCACCTATAAAACCCCCAGGAACATTTTGGTAGCAGGCCTGTGTAATCAAACAAAGCCTAGTCATCACTCTCTCAATATTATTCAATAAAACCTGCAATCCCTTAAATGATGGAGATTGTACGACGAAGTCGTCGGCATACATAATAATATTAGAAACATAAAAGCTGTTTGGTTCCCACATATCAATATATAAGCAAAACAGGACGCCTCCTTGTGTCACACTATTCTTAATTTGCCAAAATTCAGAGAAACAATTCTTATACTTTATAAAGACCTATTTATTGTTACACAAACTAACTATAATTTTAAGAAGACTATTTTTAACATTAATATCACTAGACTTATGATTATGATTCAGAACAGAATCTTATGATTCACTTTGTCAAATTATTTACTTAATAAGGCATGATCCAATTTTTGGCTGGGGCTGATCCCAGTTTTCAGCCCCACCTAAAAATGGACATAAAATTCGGAATTTTCAGCCGATTTTGACTATATAAAAACCAAAATGTAGCTTTTTTGCGCTCTTAAAACGTTGGTTCCGTGTTTTCTGTGATGTATCATAACTTCAGAATTTTCCAATTTTTCAAGAATTCATGTTTACTATTTTCATATCAACTTTCAGATTTTTTGCGAAATGACTTCAAACTTGAAATTTGCATAGATGGGTCCATTACCTACAATAAATACGTATTACATTTTCGATTTTTTTAGTTTTGTGCTCAGCGTTGTCCAATTTCCAAACCCATTTTTTTGAATTGAAGTAAAAATTGACATATTTGTTTTTCTACCCATCCGATCATCAAATTTTCAGGCTTTATAGTCGGCAAGATGCAATCTTTTTTACTTAATAATTTCTTTGTATATGCATATGTTTGGATTTTGTTCTTGGAACAAATTTTTCATAAAAAAAATAGTTTATTAGAATTTTTAAAAATTTCTATTGAGTATACAAATTAAGTTATATAATAAAAAAAGCATCTGCCCACTATACAGCCCTGAAAATTATTGTTATCGATGTAGAAAAAAAATATGTAAATTTTTCACTTTTCCAAATTCAAAAAAAATGGTTGAAATGCATCAGCCAAATTTAACTGAAAAAATTTTTATATGTAATCCGTATTTATTATAATAACCATCTAGGCAGAATTTCAAGTTTGAGTCATTTTGAGAAAAAAATCTGAAAGTTATATATACAATAAAAAACAAGATTTTAAAAAAATTAAAATTCTGAAGTTATGACTACATTCACAGAAAAACACCAAACCAAGACGTTTAGAGCGCAAAAAAAAGCTACATTTTGGGTTTATATAGTCAAAATCGCTGATAAAATCCGAAGTTTAGTGTCCAGTAGGTGGAAAACTGGGATCATCCCCCAGCAAAAAATTGGACATTGCCCTTAAATCCAAAAAGGCAAAAAAGTCTGCATGGACCATACAACCTTTATTTAAATTACATGAAATTGTTTCTTTAATCTTAAAAGTAGCAACTGTTGTAGGATATTTTGTTCTGAAATCATGTTGTTTACCATTGAGTGCCCTATAATCCTCCATTCTATTTAATAAGTATCTTTAAAAATAGTGAAGACATCATAACTGGTCTGTAAATGTTTATATCATTCTAACCTCCATATTGAACTGTTATAATTATCGTAACTGTTTCTCATAACATAAATAGACAGATAGATAGAACATTTTTGAAACTATTCTTAAAAATTAATGTTATTAATTGTTTTTTTTTTTTTAGATGTTTAGGTTTCTTTTACAAAATATCGAAAATGTTTGATTTTCAAGGTTTATCAAAATATTGAAATTTTAGAAAATCTTAGCAACTTCTTTTGTAGACAATTCAATGAACTTTATAATTGTCAGAAATTAAAAAAAAAAAAAAAAAAAAAAACTGGGGAAGAAGTAAAAACACTTTATATGAGAATTTGGTATTAGACAAATTATTTGAAATAATTGACAGAAAAGTTTTGTTCAGAGGCTTCAGACAGACAGAGAATATGATTGAATTACAAAGCAAAGTAATTAATTGATCAGAATGTTGATGTATCAGGAGTATAATGTTAAGAAAAAGTATTTTGATGTATTAAACCAAGTTTGTTATTATTATTATTATTATTATTATTATTATTATTATTATTATTATTATTATTATTATTATTATTGGAACTTTTTTAAATAATTTCTTTCTAGGAATCGAACAGTGAACCTCGTCGTAATAATTTGATTCTCTATTACACATGACATGTCAGCATGCTATAAAAGTTTTATATTCACTTATGAAGATCCTTACCTAACCTAACCTAACCTAACCTAACCTAACCTAACCTAACCTTACCTAACCTAACCAACCACCTAACCTAACATCACCTAACATAACATAACATAACATAACATAACATAACATAACATAACATAACATAACATAACATAACATAACATAACATAACATAGCATAGCATAGCATAGCATAGCATAGCAGAACATAACATAACATAACATAACATAACATAACATAACATAACATAACATAACATAACATAACATAACATAACTCTGAATCATGATGTTTAAATAAGAAGAAAAAATATTTGTTTAAAGTCTCTGACAAAAAATAACTTTAGAAGATCTTAAAACAGAATCTTTAAATAAGATTGAAAGATTTGGTAAAAAGTTTCTGATCATCATTATCGACTATCATATTATTTATGTTACAATAATTCATTTACTAATCCTTATAAACCAATCGCCTTCTACAGTATTAACAACAGTAAATTTGAAAATGAAATGTATTTTAGGAATAATAAAACTAAAAATATATTTTAAGAAATATAATAAGAAATGTCCACCAAGAATTAAATTTATATGGAATCAAATATATTAAACAATTTTAAAATTATTGAAATATTAAGTCGAAAAATATGTAATAAAAATAAAAATAGAAATATTTAAAATGGAGTAAGTATTAATCTTCTTCAAATAAAAGAAATGCACAAAGCATGTTTCATATTTTCAAAAGCAACAAAAAAAAAAAAAAAAAAAAAAAAAAAAAATAGATGATAGAAATATTTAGTTTTTTAAACTAAATTGGATTAATAAAAAAAGGTAGGTAAAAAGCTTTGCTATTAGAGAGAGAGAGAGAAAGAGAGAGAGAGAGAGAGAGAGAGAGAGAGAGAGAGAGAGAGAGAGAGAGAGAGAGAGAGAGAGAGAGAGAGAGAGAGAGAGAGAGAAGATGAAATAATAAGAGTTCCATTTAGTTTCAAACATGTTTTTTCTTATGTAACAAATAAGATACAAATTATTTATTTGTGCAAAATCAAAACAAGAGAAATGAATATTAAAGAACAATGGGAACATAAGAAAACAGAAGTGGATAACAGGAAATAAAAATTACCAATCAATGCTTATTCACGAAAATATTTTTTATAGGTTTAATGCATTTCTCATTACGAACATGAATAATAAAATAAAATAAAATAAAATAAAATAAAAAATAAAATAAAATAAAGTTTCTTAGGGATGATTACATACTTTGAGCCAAATTTCTTTATATATTTTTTTATTTTAATTATTATTTTCTGCCCCATCCTAGAACAGGAGTGGTGACAATCTGTGAAAAAAATGGTACAAGTTCATAGACAGTCAGACAAGAAAAATATCTAGCAAATTTTCAAAACTTTCAGAAAAAATCGTGGGCTTTCAACCAAAAAAAACATTAAATCCAAATTAACAGTTTTGAAATGAGAATTGAATATTTTTCTTGAACTGCTAAATTTTGACTCAATGAAAATTCTAAATATGACCAACTATAATTAATCAATCAGTAGTGTGTGACTTAGTGAGTTTTACCAGTTTAAAGTGAGCGCAATTCAGAACCTGGTGATGTTAATAACTCAATAACGGAATTTTTTAGGCATAACTACTTTTTCTAAAACTCCCACAAAATATAATTAGCAATACTTATTGTATTGCACAAGTGAAAAATAATCCAGTCTCTAATAACAACAAATAACCAAAAAGAAGTATTCCCCATTAATGATTAGGTCAATACAGGAACCAAAGTTATGGTAGCAGATATTATTCCTTTCCTTCTGGAGCTTAAATAGAAAAGAAGAAACACTCTTTCAGAAGGTGAAAGATCTCTGACCTTTATCCATGTTATGTAATATTTTTATACCTCTCAAGTGCGACGAACACTTTTTTAGTATTTTACTAATCATTTCTGATAATCATATCGCCTTCTCTTATCTAGGTGTTACATTATGAGTTCATTGAAATTTGACACATTCTTAAGATGTTTGTGAGAGGCAATATATATATATTATATATACTACTATTATCAATAATATAAATATATATATATATAATATAATATTTATATATATATATATTCTATATTATAATATATATATAAGATATTAATATATAATATAAGATGCTATATATACCTGCATACATATATATTTAAACAGTCTCTATAAATACACATTAACTTATCAAAGACTTCAATCACTTTAGCCTTGTTTGTATATTAGAATGAATGCCGCCTTTGTTTGTTCAGGAAAAAAAACAAAAACAAATAAATAACAAAAAAAAATAAAGAAAAAAAAGAAAAAAAGAAAAGAAAATGAAAGAAAGAAAGAAAGACTCTGGTGTTCCCATTGCCTCTTTGCTTAACTCTTTTATATCACAAAGGCACAAGAGGAGACGTGAACGACACTTACAACGTCTTCCACTCTTAAATAAAATGTGTCTTATAAAAAAAAATCGTTTCTTTTTCACAAGAGAGGTTCAAGAACTGATAGATTTTAGATAAGTAACTGCAGTACAGAATTATTTACGGATGTACAGGCATTTCTATATATATATATATATATATATCAGTGGCGGCTCGTGGTCAAAATTCTTGAGTAGCAAATCCAATATATATATATATATATTATATATATATATATATATATATTATAAATATTTATATATATAATATTATATATATATATATATATAACTATATATATATATATAATATATATATATCCATACAACCACTCAGAAAAGTTTAATTTTTAAATAAACTTAATTATGGAATACGAATTCAATATCCCGTATCTTATAAAAACTAAAGAGCTCAGGTTTTATTAGCAAAGCGCACATAAATCCACCAGTTTAATAAATTAATATTTAATAATAATATGAAAAGCTTAAATTATATTATCTCAAAGATACTATAATACATTCTCTATTAATAAATGAAAATAACACTTACTGGTCTGCCAAGACAGAATTAGCTACCTAGACTAGTAGACGTCTGACTCAAGCGAGCGATTGGCGACTCTGGTCGAAGAATTGAGCCAATGATTTCTCATATGAAAATTTAAAATAAATTAAGTCGTCATAGAGCTGATGATACAATTAGCATCAAAATAAAATAATAGTTAATTATTTATTTTTATATTGTTAATAATATTATTATTATTTCTTGCTAATGTAATTTAAATGGATTTCTTTTAATAAAAGAAATTGCTAATTGAGTCGTCGAGCAGATACATCTTGCCTTTGCCTTATAGAAAAGAGAACTAATTTTTTTTCACCTCAGAGATAATTAACAATTGTCACCCAATTCGCCAAATATTAAAAAAGTGAAGTAGGTAGAAATTTAAAGTCGGCAGGCTTATCAGTTACTTGTTAATATACCTATTCAACTATACCTATATTAATATACTCATATATATAGTATATCATAACTAATAGACATATATATATGATATATACTATTATAGTAAATATTCATTAAATACATTCTATTTATATCTACTATACTTACATTTATCACTATATTATTATATATAATACTTCTGTATATATTATATACTATATAATATCATATATAACATATATAAATATATTATAGTGTTATATATACTACAAAAATTTTTGACCCTTTTAATATCTTTTTACCCGTAACTTTAAGAGGTCAAGTAGGCTGTTTGCCTACTTCTGCCTACCCCCAAAGCCGCCACTTATGATTATTATTATATTACTATATATATATATAAGTATAAAAGTAATTATATAGTATATTATATATATAATATATATAATATATATATACTATTAAATATATATATATATAATATATATATATTAATATACTATAATATATATTATTGAACATAATATATATATATATAATATATATAGGCGACTATATAACTAATAAATATTGGCTATTATATAGTATATATATATATAGTATAATACTATAAATATTATATATATATATTAAGTATTATATTATATTATATATGCTCCAATCCTCCTTTCCGTTACTCTCCTCGTAGCACGATAAACATCAACAAAAGCATTTTGACAACTTTCCAAGTCAACCTTTTAATAAACAAACTAACGACATCATCTATTCACACATCAAAATAAATAATACCTAAAGTCACGACGACACTCTTACACACCAGCATATGACAAGCCTCGCCGAATTCAAGTACTCTATCGGACAAGATCAACGCTCAACTTAACTACACCAGTGCCCTCATTGAGACAGCACACGTGCACACAAATAATACATAATACGACAACCTCACGAGGCGCCTTCTCAACAAATACAATAACTCACTCGTCCTCCCCATCACACCCACTCAAAAAAAATCAACACTCATGCCATCCACTTCATATCAACGAAAAATTGGAAACCACATACGTCACAAAAGACGGTTATTCCGTAGAGAGAGAGATTGCACATTGACTAAGACGTCACAAGTTTTAGCTATAAGCTCCGCCCAACGAATGTAACAGATGCTTTAATTGTTTAAAAGTGATGCCTTTTCGCATAGCTAGTATGAAAATTATGCTTTTTCATATTATTCTTCCGCGCTCCCTAGATTATGTTATTTACGTTTTTACTTATGATGTATGTTTCCATCATTACGGGACTAGACTATCTTGATTTTATATTTGCTATATTTGTATATGTATTAAATTGTACAATATGTATATATACTATATATATATATACCCGATATTCTGTACTTAATAGATGCTTATTCTCAATTGAGTATTATCTTTATATTGTATATATATATACTATACTGTATAATATATATAATATACTTTTTATCATTATATTATATATATTAATCAATAATTATTATATCAATATTTGCAAGTGCGATTAGTATACTTTCTAAAAACTTATATTAAAAACATAGGCCTTTAGATCCATAGTATTCAGAATCGTCTATGAGAACACAAACGTTATAAAAAATTAACGGGTTATCCACCTGAACAATTTAGTCGTTGAAACTTTATAAAATGTTTGACATTGAATTAATTTTCAGATCTGAAAAGAAAGCAAAAATGCTTTCTCTCATAATATGTTATAATTGACAATGAATGCTATAAAATATTAAACCATTTTATGTTTTAATTGTAATCATAATCATCATTATAATCATAATTTATTTCATAGACTAATTTCATTTGCCCACTTTTTATTCACCTCTATAAAATCTTGCATTGCATCTATTACTGATCCTGTGAAATCTTTAGTAGGATCATCCATTATGACTTACTTCTTACTTCTCAGTGAGTCACTACAATAGAAAGAGGAAAAAGAATGTAGAGTAAATAACAAGAAGAAAAGTGTTACAGTAATATGAGGTGAAAACAATGTTGGTTTCAAAATAACCAGAATTATGTCCTCCTCACAAAGCTACCATTCATTACTACTATGAACCATTCTTCTCACTTGAACCAAATTCACAATTCTTTCCTTCAGACACACCATCTCAATCCATTTTTCCTTAATTATCCAAGCCGGTCGATTCACAACACACTCACCTCTATACATCCACTTAACCAACCATCATCAATCTCTTCCATATTACCAAACCTTCTTAATATACTCTCACACCACACACCTTCCTAACATGCTCATTCATTTTTCACTTCTCACACACTGACATGCCTCTAAATTATTCATCTGAACAGACTGCCCCTTACATTTCTACCTCTTATTCCACAAACTAGTTTCAATACCATACATTAACACCGGAATAACATACCCCTCCATGAAGAACCCTAGCGCACTCCAGACAGACCCTCTACATTTACCAAAGAATTAATTGCACCAGACACCTTTCTACCATTCACATTTCCAACTACAATTTGCATCATCCGTTCCCCTTCATCAAAAAGCTTAAAATATTAAAACTTCCCCCAATTAAACTTTATTTTTTCCCCCAAAAAAAATTTGATTCATTCATTCAAGATGATTTCACACCATGACTCTTCTGTCACTACCATCACCTTACTCTCAACCCTCATAGATTTCAAACCCTTCCTTTTACGCACCCTGCCAAACCCCTCAATATTTCTTCTGAGATTTCACACAAAACTAAATCATCAGCGTTCCTAAAAACATTGCCAATCAGACTTACACACCCCCACCTTTTAAATTTTGTCATCCATCCATATAAATTTAAATATCCGCTATAAACATAACATCCCGGACTCACTCAACTATTTATATTAAACCCTTCGCTACCTGCTTTATTAATTCTTACATACGATTTACTATCGACTTTCTATACTATATGATTCATTTATTATCATTATTATTCTTATAATTATTATTCAAACTAAAAAAAAAACTTTCAAAACTATTTTAATAATTTTTTACGGTAAAATAACATTAAACTCGATTATAAAGCCTCTACATATAAATTACCCTTGAAAATATGTTTTTCATACAAATGTGAAACTATTTATATATCCAAAACGACTATACAAGTTTCGAGTAAAGTAATTGAAAGACTCAATCTTTAATCAGCATTACGATCGAGCACTACAGGAACACACACTCGGATTATCCCTGATCTCTTACAAAATTATGTATATCGACTTGACTCTCGTATTCACACTCGAGAACTTCTTGCATTGCAAATCTTCTGCATCCAATTTTCTGCCTGTTTTTTTTTTTTTTATTTTAACTGAAATATTTATAATGCAATGATCTGGTCATAATTCCTGTTCTAGAAATTGAATTTGTTTCATATTTCCTGCTCAAGAAATTGGTTAAAGATTTATATAAAATAACAATTCGGTGGTTCGCTTTTGGTTTAATACTGTAAAATATGCCATTTTGTTAAGCAAGGAAGTTAACTTTAAACATACATTAATAGTAAATTTATAATGTTAAAACCAATTCAAACTGAAATTAAGCAAGTCATTAATGAATAATGGTAAAAAAAATTAAAATTCCTTAGCAAAAAAAATGCCGGTTGGGAAAATGTTCAAATATTGACAATCAATTCAACACTCCGATAAGGGAGTAACTTTCGATATCTTGCTTGATATCGAATGTTTTATAATTTAATTCAACATTAAGCATAAAAGAAAGTTTTCAAAATAAATATTATATTTAAAGAGAGAGCTATAAGTTTTGAAAAACGTTTTTAAAAAACAATTTCATAATTCCACTCATTTTTTAAGAATTAACCTGTACATTGAAACCAAGTTAAAGATTTCTTCCCATAAGATAATTTTAGAAATATTCCAACCACTTATCGCTATATATATCTTCCAGTATGTAAAGGTAAAAACGGGTTATGCCTTGGATCGGAAAATTGTACAGAAAAAGTAAGTTTGTGTGTATTAGCACAAGTTACATGAGCAAAGGAAGAAGTATACAACGAGAGTTTAGAAGAGCAGTTTCCGTTGTAATACAGATAACATAATAAAAGTGCTGCACCAGTTATTGGACAAAGATATTGTAGAAAATCTGTGAGAGAGGGAGAGTTGATAAGACAAGGGCCCAGACTCTAACCTTTAAATGAAAATATCCGAGTGGAAATGCTAACATTATATGCGTACTCCATACAAGGGCGGATGACACTCCTGTCCAGAGCAAGCAATGGGAAGTGAGAGTTATTTTGAAGCACGTGCGCCAACCTGAGAGAGAGAGTGTGTGTATGTGTGTAGCTAGGTCGAGTAGATAGATGAAAGGGATTAATTACAGCGATATTAATAACTACCTTTTCTCTGAGCAAGCTATAAATTCCATAAACATAAGAGATCAGTCGTTCCAAGACATCCTCTTAGCATCAGCTATTATATCTGTTAAGTGGGTTTGTTTTTGAAAATGAAAAACGTAATGTAGGGTAATGTAATGTAGTAGTTAACTTACTAGTAGATAGATCATTAACAAAAAGTAGGAGAATAATACTGAATAGATTTGAACTCCGAGGAGTACCCCTATTAATAGATTTAAGAGACCAATGGTGACTTTCTAGAACGGCTGGTAAAGGAGGGCGTCCAGAAAAAAAAATCAGCAAAAAGTACGTTCGAAAGATGATTTAAGAACAAACTTCTGTGTCATGCAGCATTAATTCAAAAACTTTATATGAGCAGCAATGCAAATAATTAACCACTTCTGTGGGAATTTAAATTGGATATTATATATTATATATATATTATATATATATATATAATATATATTATATATTTTTATATATATATATACTATAATAGTATATATTAATAATATATATTATATATATATAAATACTAATATTATATACTATATATATCATGTATATATATTAATGAAATGTATAATTATAAAATATGTATATATATATATATTATAAATTATAGTAGTATATGTTATATATTTCTTTCTTCTTCACCTCCTCTTGACCCAAGATCGCGGTAAGGTGCTGTAACAAAAGCATCGGCAAAGAAAAGCAGTAGCTAGTACATTCGATCTTTATGTCCTTGTTGGAAAAGAATTATCCAGCCTTACCCCCCCTCCCTCTGTACCATTAATTAGTGAAGCGCGTCACAGACAGACAATCCACCCTAGAGCTTCACGGGACCCGACGGACCCTCACTATGGTAAATCGTCCATGTAAGGGTTCATCCTCGGTCCAGAGTGCCAACCCATCCCCTCATACAACACCCGCATTCTCCCTTCCATGCACCTTTATTCTCGCCTCTGCCAAACTCACATTGCTCCCCTTCAGACATTCGTTCACCGACTCAATCCACTTTCTCTTCGGTTTCCAGCCGGTCCGTCCCAACACACTCACACTCATACATCCGCATTCTCTAC
>JABUQX010027481.1:45000-47500 GCA_015478945.1 Trachelipus rathkii | reverse complement strand
AAGCCCTATTTGTAAATATAAATATATTTATATATATAAATATATACTTTTATATTTTAGTTACCCCTAATTTTAAGACAAATGTAGTTAATATTAATTTAATATTTTATGTTAGCAAATTTTTCTTCATTAAATGATTGTATTGTTAATAAAATATTTTGTATGACATTTATATGATAATTATTGATTACAAGAGAAGCAGTTATATATAAGTAGATTTCCAGCCAATATTTAAGCAAATGGGAAGCTTGCCTTCCTTTCTTCCTTGGTCTAGCCAAGAAACTAAAAGAAAAGTCTAGCTTTTCATATTTGAGGTCTAGCCTTAGATATATTTTGGTTTGAAGAATATTGTGGTCTAGCCACAAGCTTATAACCAGTCTAGCTGGTTATTGGGTACTGTTAGTCTAGCTGACAGATCTGGTCTAGCCAGATACACCTGTATTAGTCTAGCTAATACGAACTTTGGAAGGCCTAGCCGACCGCAACGTTGAGTCTAGCTCAACGAAGGTACTGTTAGTCTAGCTGACAGATCTGGTCTAGCCAGATACACCTGTATTAGTCTAGCTAATACGAACTTTGGAAGGCCTAGCCGACCGCAACGTTGAGTCTAGCTCAACGAAGGTACTGTCAGTCTAGCTGATGGATCTGGTCTAGCCAGATACACCTGTATTAGTCTAGCTAATACGAATTTGGAAGGCCTAGCCAACCACAACAATTGAGTCTAGCTCAATTTCTGTCTGTTAAGTCTAGCTTGACGGATTTTTCAGCTTGGATGTGATTTGATTATTAGTCTAGCTAATATGATACCCCGATTGTAGTAACGCCGCAGATTCTCCACACATATCTCCGAAGAGCTTCTGATCTTAAATTTTCTTTTTGTTTCTTTTTTTTTTTTAAATCTTTAATTTTATGCATATGGTGTTAATAAACAAATCTTTTATTGATCTTTAATTATATTCCCTGTCACTACCAGCAAATCTTTATTAATTTTAGTTGACTATTCTAACAGCGTTACAAGGTTTAATGTCCCAGAAAGGTCAAATAGCATTTTATGAGAAAAAACTTCAGCTTGTTAATACAACAGAGTAATACTTTTTCAATGGTTTACAGTAATAGAACGTTGACTTCTCCTCCCATTCTTCAAATATCTTTCAATATATATATATATATATATATATATATATATATATATATATATATATATATATATATATATATATATATATATATATATATATATATATATATATATATATATATATATATATATATATATATATATATAAAATATAAATATATATATTTTTATATATATATGAGTGTGTTTGTGTGTATGTGTTTGAAAATATGTCTATATTTTTTCAACTGAATGATCTGACATCTAAAATATTTCTTTACAAGGGCTTCTGTTTTACTATTTTTAAGATCTCTCTCTCTCTCTCTCTCTCTCTCTCTCTCTCTCTCTCTCTCTCTCTCTCTCTCTCTCTCTCTCTCTCTCTCTCTTTCTCTCTCTCTCTCTCTCTCTCTCTCTCTCTCTCTCTCTCTCTCTCTCTCTCTCTCTCTCTCTCTCTCTCTCTCTCTCTCTCTCTTTCTTTCTCTTTCTCTCTCTCTCTCTCTCTCTCTCTCTCTCTCTCTCTCTCTCTCTCTCTCTCTCTCTCTCTCTCTCTCTCTCTCTCTCTCTCTCTCTCTCTCTCTCTCTCTCTCTCTCTCTCTCTGTATCCCTTGCATGTTTTTCAGTCATTTTAGCAAAGTTTACAAGTGCTTTTGAAAAGTCTTGAAAAATCGCGCAAAAAGTCGCATGAAAGAGATTTGGGCTCCTTTTTTTGTCGCCAGAGTCAAATTACTTTCGTAATTAGGTCCAACTTTCATCATCACAATTCATTAAAGTTTCCTTTCATTACCAAACTTTAATTGTATTTAACAGTTCTTATTACTTCATCTTCTGAGCCGACTTTCTTAATGTTGTGTTTCGCCTTCACGTATCAAATAATAATAATAATAATAATAATAATAATAATAATAATAATAATAATAATAATAATAATAATAATAATAATAATAATAATAATAATAATAATCAAAATAATCAAAATAATAATAATAATAATAATAATAATAATAATAATAATAATAATAATAATAATAATAATAATAATAATAATAATAATAATAATAATAATAATAATAATAATAATAATAATAATAATAATCATATCCCATCTGTAATAACATGTATCTCCCAAATTTCGCGAGATTCACGATAGCCTTTGTGCTTCTGAGATAATTTTGATATTATTTTTCGTTTAATTTTTTTTTTTTTTTTATGAAATAAAAAGCCCCCGAACAATATATTCATTTTAAGTTTGTTCGAGAAAACTAAAGACTTATTATTTATTACTCCTAGTAAGTCTCTTACTGAATTTTGTGTATCAAAAGATTCAATAGCTGAAACGCTCTCTCTCTCTCTCTCTCTCTCTATCTATATATATATATATATATA
>JABUQX010027481.1:37500-40000 GCA_015478945.1 Trachelipus rathkii | reverse complement strand
ATATGTAATAATAATAATAATAATAATAATAATATGTATATATAATAATAATAATAATAATAATAATAATAATAATAATAATAATAATAATAATAATAATAATGTGTAATAATAATTAATAATATATATAATAATAATAACAATATTAATAATAATAATAATAATAATAAAAATTTCTCTAGATATATATATATATATATATATATATATATATATATATATATATATATATAAATCCAAAGTCTTATCCAAAATATTTTTTTTTTCATTTTTAATAAATGAATTTTTTGTGTTGAAAAGTTTAAAGATGAAAATAAAAGAAGTTTCATCGTGTGTTGAAACTCGTATTTCAGTGTTTCGTCGTTTCAGAGTTTCAGAGTTTTAATAATTGAAATTGGGTTTAGAGACGGTGCGAAAAAATGTTTTAAACTTCCTCCGCTTCTATTAAACTTATGGAATAACTATTCCAATAAGTTGGAAGTGTCTGACAGTGTGGAGGAAGCATTTGCTTGCATATGTGCTCATGTGCGTCCACTTCCTTCTCATTCAAAATGAATCAATATAAAGTTATGTAATATTTAAATAAGCATAATTATTTTATGCCGAAATGTAAAAATAATAAAAAAATGAAGAAAAAGATGAAATTTTATTAAAAGTTTTCTTGTTTTCAAACATTTTTACTTTTGCTATTTTTAATTTATTTTAGTTTCACAAAGTTTTCTTTGAGTTTATAAATTTTTTCTCTTATTTAATTTGACTTTAATTTTATTATAAATCTGAATACTAATTAGTGTAACATGCAACAATATTCCCGTTTTGAGCTTCGTTTTAATTGCAAATGAAATGAAATAACAATATTAATAAAAAAATAGATAACTGTTTTATTCAAGGAAATCAAACAAACAATATATTAACTACATCTGTTCAAAATTACTAATATTTTATCATAAATTAATCTCTGAATATTTTGTCATAGTTATAAATTTGAACAATTGCAATTTTAATTGAAAAAAGTAGTTAAGTTTGAATTGATTCATTATTTTTCATTCAAGAGGTTATGATTCTAATTTGAATTATTGTTTTCATTTTCAGATTTTCTCTGACATTCGTTCAACCATATGATTGGCGTCTCAGAATTAGAAACGTAAAACACAAAGATGCAGGCACATATGAATGTCAGGTTTCAACCCACCCACCCATTGTCAGAACTGTTCATCTAAATGTTGTTGGTAAGTGGTTACTTTTGAACTTTGCAGATATGACGGCTAAACTAATCAATTTTTTTAACTATGAAACTTTGCCTTTGATATTTATGACAAAAATTTGTGCCTACTGCATTATATTATAGTGGATTTGACGTATAAATTCAGTAAGTGATGTTGAATTTGTTTCACATACAAACCAAGCTGAGGAAGTGAAAACATTTTTGTTATGGATTTTTCTTGTTTATACCGAACAAATTCCTGTTGGTTTAAAACCTCTACGTCTTTTGTTTTACAGAAATTCTTCTAAAAAAAAAAATTTCACTAAAATGAACGAATAATTTAATTTGCTTTTAAATAAATAAAAAAATGTTCATACAAACAAACCAAAAAAGTTGTAAAGTAATTGCTAGCACCTTAAGTAACCATTAGAAAACAAAAACCTCGTCAAAGGTACTAGAATGAAAGCGCCGAGGAGAGAAACGTACCATATCAGGGGCCGAGGAATGATTTGGTGCCTCCTCCGCTGGCGAAGATTAAATCATTTCTACGAGGCAATATTTTATCCGCCAGATAAAAACGTCTTCTTCGCAGAATAAAGAACGATAATTTCATCATTAAATGATGAATTTCACCTACGAAAAGGTTAATAGCCACGCATTTATTTCCAAAATTATTTCTCTTATACATACGCACATATATACACATATCTGTACGTGTTCATTACTCATATGTTTCTTTTCTTTAATAATTTTTATTTTATTGTTTATTATTATTATTATTATTATTATTATTATTATTATTATTATTATTATTATTATTATTATTATTATTATTATTATTATTATTATTATTATTATATAATATATATATATATATAATAATAATAATATATATATAATATAATAATAATATATATGTAATAATAATAATAATAATAATAATAATAATAATATATAATATATATATATATATATATAATATATATATATAATATGTAATATAATAATAATAATAATAATAATATGTAATAATATATATATAATAATAATAATAATATAACATAATATGCTGTATATATAACTCTATAATATAATAATAATAATATATATATAATAATAATAATATATATATATATATATATATATATATGTATAAAAATAAAAATATATATATAACAAGGGTAAATTACTTTTCTTCTCTTTTGGCCTATATAGATAAAAGATCAACGATACAAAAGAAGAAAGATATTTTGATATATATATATATATATATAGTTGATGTAATTGAAATACAAA
>JABUQX010027481.1:22500-25000 GCA_015478945.1 Trachelipus rathkii | reverse complement strand
TCGCCCTTATAGCTCTCACTTGTATTCTTCTAAAATCTTTGAAACTGTCTTAACTCTCATTTCCTGGATCATCTTGAGTCTCTATTCCCTTCTTTCAGATCATCAGTATGGCTTTCGCGCTCTTGAGGTCAGCTGGTGACATACTTTCCTATCTACTGATTTATGGTCTTCTGCCGCTTAGGACCATGGGGAGTCTTGGCGTGGTGGCGCTTGACATATCCAAAGCTTTTGACCGGGCTTGGCACGGGTCACTGCTCTCTAAGCTCCCTTCCTTGGGTTTCCTCCTTCTTTTGCTTACTCTTGTCTAGTTTTTCTCTCCGATCGCTCTATATAGCGACTCGTTGATTGGAGCGACCTCTTCCTTCTTTCCTGTTAATTGTGGCGTTCCGCAGGTTCCTTTCTATCTCCAACTTTATTCCTACTTTTCATCAACGACTCCTTCAGCTGTACTGTGTCCAACTCTGTTCACTCTTTATGCCCGAACTCAACCCTCCATCTCTTCTACTCACTTCAAATCTGCTCCCCCTTTGCTTCTAGAGTTGCCTCTCGTCTCAGCTTTCTACAGTATGAATCCTTGTCGTCTGGATGGGAATTTCCCGGGGGGGTCACCGCACCTTGTAAATTCAACTCTTTTTAAAACCCTAACTTCTCTACATCTCCCTCTCACAAGGACACCTCCCAACTTTCCTATTTCCTTCGACGCTCTAACGTCTCTCCTGTATGAAATAACATAAAATCCTGTCTTACATAAACAACAAAAATATCTTGGAACCTCTATTTCTATGGTTGCTAAGGTGGCCTCAAAGAAGCTAGGGATTTCTGTTTAGGTTGCGGAATTTTTTTCCTTCTGCACAGCTACTCCAGTATATAGGGGCCTTATTCGCCCTTGGTATGCGAGCACTGTTCTCACTTTGGGGGGGTCCGCTTCCACCCTTGCATGGATAGGGTGAGTTAAAGGCTAGGGATAATAAAACTGTCCCTACTTTCAAACTTCGTTGACCCATCTATCTCTGCATCTTAGTCTTAATTCTTTTCTTAGTTCTAAATCGTAGATTCTCAGGGGAGTTGGCCGCTCGTACATTTCCACCTTCCATTGCGTCGCCCTCCATACAAGGGGGTATTGCCATTGCTCTCGCATGAATTTTTGCGTGAGTATTGAGAACCCAGACTTGTTCGTTGTGGTGCCTCTTTCTTTCAAGCTACTTCTTTCTGTGGAACTCCATGCCTTCTTCTGTTTTTCCACTATATTTATATCTTCCTCTCTTTCAAAGCACGTCTGCGTCTCACTCTTGCAGAGATTTGCCTTAGGCTGGGATTGGTGGGGTTTTCCTTGTTTTATTTTTCTTGCCCCTCCTTGAAAAGGGCTTCGCCCGTGAGTGGTGGTATATATATATATAGATATAAGTATATATATATATATATATATATATGATATATATATTATATATATTATATTTATATTATAGATATATAATTATATATATAATATATATAATATAGATATTATATATACATATATATATTATATAACGTAACAGAAATTAGTTGAAGACTTGACAGCAAATCGTAAAAGAAAGCCAATTCCACTCTTTATCCGTTCCCTTTATATACCCCCAAGTGAGAATCTCGTCGCAGTCATGAAATATTCACCTTGACGTTTGAAGAGACTGCTACGGACCCTCATGAGCGTATCTTGTCCAAATATGGGGTTCATTCCTTGAAGGCCCACAACCATAACCCTCACAAATACGCGCTATTTACTTTGTTTTACACTTTCTGGTTCATCTCTGCAAACATCACTTCCTCTCCTTTGCATTCCTTTACCGAATCAATCCCTTTTTATTTTTATATATATTATTATATATATATTTATATATATATATATATATATTATATTAATTATTATATATCAATATATATATATTATATATATATATAGATAACAGGCCAGGCCTTTGAGTACCTCAGCAATTATGGGATGAGAAACCGGGTGCTTTAAAAACTACGTTTGAAGCGTCTTTTTTTGGGGACGTGGATGGCCTAGTGATTAGAGCATTCCGGTTGTTTGTTAACTGCAAGCACGCGGAGTCAACGTTTCGAATCCCGCTGACGAAGAGTAAAATCTTCTTGTGTAACCGGATGCGCTCCCACTAGGCCAATCCACGTCCCCAAAAGACGCTTCAAACGTGTTTTTAAAGCACCCGGTTTTTCTTCATCCATAATTGCTGAGTACTAAAAGGAATGAGTCACAGAAGATTTTTACTCTTCGTCAGCGGGATTCGAACGTTTGGACTTCTCGCGTTTGCTGATGTTAACAAACAACCGGGATGCTCTACATCACTAGGCCATCAGTCCCAAAATAAGACGCTTCAAACGTAGTTTTTAAAGCACCGGTTTTCTCTATCCAGACATGCTCGAGTTCACAGAAGATTTTACTTTTCGTCAGCGGGATTCGAACTTTGGACTCCGCGTTGCTGAGTTACCAGTAACCGGATGCTCT
>JABUQX010027481.1:7500-10000 GCA_015478945.1 Trachelipus rathkii | reverse complement strand
TTCCATTATCTACATAGAACTTTTACTTACCCCTAGTGGGGATTTGTGTTTTGTAAAGTTGTCACTTTGTAAATGAAGACTATGATGAACTTTTGTATCCACGTAAGAACTGTAATATGAAAACGTTTAGGGATTTGGATTTATAATTAAGCATGCCTTATTTCATATGCTCATGTAATTAAGTAAGAAGCAAGAAGCGAAAAGCACTTATGACTATAAAACTGTTAACACTGACCTTATAAATCCGAAGATTAGAATTATAAGTTTTTATTTAAGATTAAAGAACTAAGATTAATTTTACTTAAGGAGAACTTGTCTCATATGATAACTGAAAAACAACAAGGTCATATAATAATTTGTATCATGAAGGTGGAAAGTTATTTAAGATTAAACATTAAATTAAGAGTCAGAGTTGGAACTTGCAAATTAAGTCAGAGTTGGAATTCGTTTAAATAAAAGAGTTAATTTGCTACTGTGTAACAGGAGCAAATGTAGACACCTCTACATATATATATATATATATATATATATATATAATATATAATATATATATATATATATTATATATATATATAGTATATATATATATATATTTTATATCGCAATTCTATTATATAACAGTGTAACTCCAAGTATTCGTCATTAATCAGTTTCTGAAGGGAGGATGAATATTGAAAAGGAAGAATATCAAACGAATTTTTTCCGCAGGAATTAACTAAAAATGGTTTAATCCGATACCAGCTCCGAATTTTGATTATCTATTCTTTAACAAAAAAAAATTTTCACTCAAAAATCGATTTCGGAAATCTTGCAAATACATTTCCTTCCCACC
This sequence comes from Trachelipus rathkii, assembly GCA_015478945.1. Classification (NCBI taxonomy): domain Eukaryota; kingdom Metazoa; phylum Arthropoda; class Malacostraca; order Isopoda; family Trachelipodidae; genus Trachelipus; species Trachelipus rathkii. Next base: position 9,168 of record JABUQX010027481.1, on the reverse strand, counting down.
GCTTTTCTTTTTTGTTTTTTTCGTTTGTTTGTTTGTTTGTTTTTTTTATCTCACTTTTCTCGCGACCCATGAGTAACTTAACAGTACTGTATTTATTAAAATTTCATGTATAAAAATTCGAAAACATTAAAAAGGAATAAAGTAATAAACAAAAGTTAATGAGCACACTTTTAATCACCGCTCGATACTGAAGCAACTGACGATCAGCTGACTCTCCGACAATGTTGGAGAAGGGACTAATATTGACTTTTCGTGCGAATATCAAACAAAAACGGTACCAGTTTGAATTTTGGAGTTCAGGAAGAGGAAGGATATGGTAGAGTTCTGTGAGTTCCATATATATATATATATATATATATATATATATATAATATATAATATATATATATTATATATATTATATATAAATATATATATATAGTATATATATATACTATTATATATATATATATTATATATATATATATCTTAATATTATATATTATATATATTATATATATATATATATATATATATTAGTATATATAATATATATTAATATATATATATAATATATATATATATATATATATACTATATATGGACATTTTAAGATGTTGACTCCGTTAATATTAGGGTAGGTTAATTTTTAGGTTAGGTTTGGTTAGGTTAGGTCAGGTTTAGGTTAGGTTTCGTTAGGTTAGGTTAGGCTAGGTTAGATTAGGTTAGGTGGCCATAATTGTAATGATTTAACCTAAAATTATGAAATAACGGATAAATTTTTTTTATTGATTTTCGTTCCTGGAGTCAATAGCCATAATTAGCCATATTATATATATATATATTATATTATAGTATATTATATTATATTATAATATATGATATAGTAATATATATATTATATATATATTATATATATATATATATATATATATATCATATATATATATATTATATATATAATCTGCGATTGTTTTGTTCTAGGGGAACCTCAATTAAATATGAATAAAAGGAAGACAAACACGCAAGGAGAGTGCCATAGTATATTAAGAACGTTTCGCGCTCTAGCTAAGCGCATCATCAGCTATAAGTAAATAATAAATTATAAAAGAACAATGTTCACAATATTTACGATTATATAATATATAAAATATATAGAAAAGTAAAATTATAAAAATTACAAAAATTACAAAAAATTACAAAAATAACAAAAATTACAAAAAATTAAATCTATTATTAATCTCGTTTTACTAACCTTACATACTGGATGAACCATAAGAATGAATGAACAATATTAAATCCGAGCACTATTTATACCTAAATTATACATAAATTGGTTGGTTGTTTGGAACTTACTAAACTTAAAAATCAGTATTTATAACAGTATAATAAAATGAAAATTATAAATGACATATATAAAAATTATTACAATTAAAATAGATTAAGTTAATGAAAATATTTAAATTAAAATTAAAATAAATTAAGTTTGATTGAAGATAAATCAGAGTTGAGTTCAGGCTCCAATTCATGAATGTAGAGGCTCTCCAAGATTTTCCTGTCGCGAGTGTCAGTGACGGAGGCAAGAATCGAGAAGTCGTTGGTAGTGATGGGATGATCTTTTTCGTGGCTATGGCTACGTATGGATGAAAATTCAGGTGAGGATAGAGGAAGATTGGTACGGAAAGAAAA
>JABUQX010027481.1:0-2500 GCA_015478945.1 Trachelipus rathkii | reverse complement strand
TTTTATTTTTTTTTTTTTTATTATACAAAATCTGATTTTTAATTAGTTTTAGCACATTAAACTTTTTAACTTAGTTTTTAGCCCGTGGAGTTTTTAAAAGATAAGTTCTAGTTTTAAATTTTTTTTTCCTTTTCTCCTTTGTCGTTTTTTTTTTGGGGGGTGGTTTGCGAATTTTTTAGTAGGGTAAACTTGGGAAGGGTTTACGTAAGTTTGAGTTTATTTTTTAATTTATTACTACAAATCTGATTTTTACTTAATTTTACACATTAAACTTTTAACTTAGGTTTTAGCGTTTGATGAATTTTATCCCGATTTTCCTTTTGTTTTTGTCTTTTTTTGTTTGTGTGTGTTCGTGGTGTGTGTGTGTGTGTGTGTGTGTGGTGTGTGTGTGTGTGGTGTGGTGTGTTTGTGAGATGGCAGAATTTTGCATAGATGCGGGCTTATCTATTGACTTGCAACCAACATCCGTGGCTTGAAATTCCAACTCGCTTCGGTTTGAATACCACCTCTCTAACTCTAGCCCTAATCTTTTGCTCTTGTCTGAGACTGACCCAGATGGCAAGGAATTCATCCTCTAACTCGTTTAACGTATCCAACTATAACTTATTTCATAATTTCCGCTCTAAAGGGGGAGTATGTGCCTATGTTAACATTAACACTCCAGTAACACGTCTTCGTGATCTCGAATCAACACTAATTTCGATGGTTCTGTGGCTTTAAAATCTTTCTTCTTCTACTACAATAATCTTGTGCTTTTGCTACTGTTCTCCTAATAGAACAGATTTTCACGCCCTTTTTTTTGGAATATCTTACTACTTCCTCACGAGAACTGTTATATCTTCTATCCAAATAGCTGAGGTCCTCTATCTAGGGATTTTCAATATATGTACTAGCAACACTGACATGTTAGGATCTCTGCATACTGATTTAGGTGGTTTGAGGGGCCGAAATCATTCGCAATTCTTTTACGATCTGGAGCAACTAATTAAAGAACCAACCACACATTCCGGATCCGTCTACCATTCTTGACACACTTGACCTATTTTCACGCACTAGTCCTTCTTCTCATAATATCGACCACCTTCGCGTCATATGTGGGTAAATCTGCACCACACCTAGAACCTTGATATCTCTTATTTTTAAATACTTTTCTCTCCAACAGCTCCTCCTGCACTGTGCGTTTTTTTCTGGCAACTTTGATCGGCCGAATTGGGGGCTTTGCGCTGCTTCTTCGCTAACTTATAGATTGGAATGACTGCTTGTCTCTTGTGAGCGCTTCGGCTTCTGGACAGGTGGGAGCTGTAATCGTTGAATGGTATGAGCAGGTTTTATTTCTTCTCGACTGCAAATCTTTCTCCTCCTATAAATCCCTGGTTTCGATCGTATTCTCTCTGGCCATTCAGGTCTAGAGACACATGCGTATCGCGGGGTGGAAAAATTCTCCGTTTCTCGCTATGCAGCTCTTAGCTTAATTTTCATTCAGGTAGAATCGTTGCAGGATACTCTTCGACGAGCAAAGCGGACTTTCATCAAACGAAAGGGCGCTAACCTCCTTGGTTCTCCTACTGACAAATCTTTCTGGCCTCTTGCCAAAAACATCTCCAACAACTTCTGTAAATCTGCCTTTCCTCCTCTTATTCGATCTGATGGTTCTGTTGCTAACTCTCCAACTGAAAAGGCCAATCTCTTCGGCCTCCTATTTTCATCTAACTCAACCCTGGACGATTCTGGCATTCCTCTTCCTCCTCCTTCTCCTCTCAGGTGCCCTATGCCTTTGCCTGAGATTACATTTGATCGGTGCATGGGCTCCTGAAATTATGAACGTTAGGAAGGCGGGTGGCCCGGATGGCATTCCTCCCCGAGTTTTGAGGGAGTGTGCTTCCGTGCTGACCCGCCCCTCGTTCAACTATATTCTCTATGCCTCAATACTAGCACTTTCCCTCAGTGTTGGAAGCGCGCATAATGTCCAACCTATTCCGAAAAAAGGAAGCCGCTCTGATCCTTCTACCATCGTCCTATAGCTCTAACCTGTATTCTATAATAAGATCTTTTTGAAACCCTTTCTCACTCTCATTTCTTGAGAACATCTGGAATCTCATTCGCTTCTTTCCGATCGCGCCAGTACAGCTTTCGGCGCTCGAGGTCTACTGGTGAAATACTTCCTGTCTAGCTGATTTATTATTTTCCACCTCAGGAATTACGGGGAGACTTGCGTGGTGGCTGCTTGACATATCCAAAGCATTTGACCGGGTATGGCACGCGTCACTGCTCTCCAAGCTCCCCTCCTTTGGATTTCCTCCTTCTCTTTGCTTACTTATGTTCTAGCTTTCTTTCAAATCGCTCAAATATTCGCTGTTGTTGATTGGGCGACTTCTTCTTCCTTTCTGTCAATAGTGTGTTCCTCAGGGTTTCTGTCTTATTTCCTACTTTATTCCTGCTTTTCATTAATGATCTCTCGTCTGCACATCTAACTGCTATCCATCATATCCGATGACTCGAC
>JABUQX010027480.1:0-13018 GCA_015478945.1 Trachelipus rathkii | reverse complement strand
CAGAATCATCCAGGGTGGAATTAGATAAAGAAAATGGATTCAGGAGAAATTAGCATTTCCAGATGGAGTATCAGCTACAGTTCTGTCAGAGCGAATAATAGAAGGAAAGACAGATTTACAGAAGTTATTGGAGATGTTTTTTGACAAATTGACAGAAATTTTTATCAGTTGGAGATATAAGGAGATCAGCTCACTTCTCTTTGGTGAAAGCATGCTTAACCTGACAAATAATATCCCTGAAACGATTCCTAGTTGAACGAAAATTAGCAAGAGTGATAGGAGAAGGAAAGTTTTTCCATTTCCGATATGCCTTATCTCTATCTTGAATAGCTCGAAAACAGGTGTCATCGAACCACGGATTTTGGAGAGAAAAAGATTTAGTAGAAGATGGAATGAACCTGTCCATTCCCTCGGACAGCCCGTCCCCTAATTTTTCAACAGTCGCCGAAGCGTCCCCGAGTCAAAAAAGGATTCATACCAAGGGTAGGTAGCAAAGAAGCGACGCAATGCCCGAATGAAGTGCCAGAGAGTAATTCTAGGGCAAGGTTGAGCTGTTGGAGAGAAAGTGTTATAGTTAATAGCTACAAGAATGTCGTCAGAGTCACCAAAAAGGAGGGAAAATTGTGCATTTGTAGCTTGAAGGAGAAGAGGTGAAGCATTGGTCAAGAGTGTTCAAGAATTGGTTAGAATGATCTGGTATGTGTGTAGGTTCTTTAATCAACTGTTCCAGATCGTTGAGAATACTTAATGTTTTGGCCTCCCTTCCACCTGTGTCAGTATGAGAGGGACCCAACCATTCAGTGTAGTGTATGCTAAAGTCCTTTAAGTAGAGGATCTCGGCATTTATATTGTGTAGCTACGATGAACGAACATTCATTACAATCACATCGGTTAGTTTTTATTCCTCCGTAAAAGTGAGAAAATATGATTTCAATCTTTTCTGAGTAGAAATATATCTTTCTAGAGTGCATACTATGAGTGAAATAGAAGTTTAATTTTTTAACTTTCCAAATGTGACTGTATAGATCAAGTTTATTTACAAAATTCGAAAAATGTTTAATAGATATCGATGCTTATTTCAACCCTCAAAGTATTGCGTCCGATAGATATTCTCCTTTTGTGGTTTCAACAATTACTAAACTTAAGAACTGTTTTAATCAATTCTATTAATATATACTCTTAATTTAAATTGATTATTATTTTTAATATTCTAATAAATTAATATTAAGAGACTCAAATCATCAAAATATTTTGATAGTTTAAATTATACGGCCTTAATATATATGATATATATATTATATTATATATATATATTATATACTATAGTATATATAATATAGTATATTTATATATATATATATTATATAATATATATGTATACTTATTATATAATATTATATAATTATATAGGTCAACCCGCTGGATAAAAAAACAAAAAAAATACACAAAACTATGTACAATATAACAAATAGCTACAGCGAAGGAATACATTTTTGGAAATCCTGGTAAAATTTTCACATAGGGAAAATTGTTAAAAAAAATAATAATCAAAAAAATTATTGTTAATAATTATAGGTAATATGATTAGAGAGCCTATTTTAGAGGACCTTTTATTGGTTACTCGTTAAATTAAATAGACTTTCTTATTAAATTTTGTTTTTTTTTTTTTTACTAAAGATACCCCAAGGGTATAACCGCACCGATGGCAGGAGTCGGGTTCTCTCCGCCTTCCGGGGAAATCCACGGGATAGGACTAATTCCCCCCCTCGGGAGGGTCTCCGGAACCCCCGCTCTTTGGTATTTGGGCTGTCGCAGGGGTTTCCTCCGCCGGCCTCCCCGTACGGGGTATGGAAAAACGTCCCTCCCTATGTTCCCCGTGGGCTCGAGCCCCCTAGTTTGGCCGTATAAAGCCAAATTATAATAGAAAGTCTATTTTTTATTCGGGAAACCAATAAAAGGTCTCTAAATAGGCCTTCTTTTCATATTACTACATTTAATTTAGTAAAACAATAATTATTTTTTTTTTTTTCCTTTTCTTATGTGAATCTTTACCAGGATTTTCAAAAATGTATCCTTTCGCTTGTAGATATTGTAGTTTGTTGAAGATTATATATATATATATTTTTTTTTTTTTTTTTTTTTTTTTTTTTTTTTTACATTTCCAGGGACAGCATTGGGACCAGCATTCAAGCAATGTATTCCGTTTTACTGTACTTAGCATTAATAGTTTTTTTTAAGATGCAAAGGACGGCTAATACCAGGACGCTGGCCAATATATAGTTTATATATATATATATATATTAATATATATATATATAGTATATATATCATATATATATTATATATATATTTATATATATAAATATTATAGATAATATATATATATATATATATAGTATATATATTAATATAATATATAATATATATATATATATTATATATATATATTATATATATATTATATATATATTACAATATTGTGTGTGTGTGTGTCTAGATGTAAGAAATAATGAGTGGTAATGTAATTTTTTATTTACGCCCTTTTCGTTTATTCCCAACACTCACCGCCAATCATTTTCCTTTTTGATATTTGAACGAAAATTTAATATAAACTTTCCATAAAAATGGCGATCATTCACACTTTGCAATAAATCTCGTCTCATCTTTATGACGGGGTAATAAATATAGCAGTAATAAGATAGGTGACTTTACGAATCTATAAAATATATAAAAAAGAATGGCCATGCAAATTTTCTTTTCTTTTCCAAGTTTCTACATGCATGGATATATATTTTTTTTTCTCTTTTTTTTTTGTTTGTTGTTTGAAAGTGAATTTTATTCCTTTTGAAAATGTGACAGGAAGGGCATTGTTGCCAAATCGAAGTGAAAAAAAAACGAGGGCATTGTTGCCAAATGGAGGCGAAGATTTACAGTTATTTATCGACCAATATTTAAAAATTTCTACAGAACCAATGAGGTGTAAAGAAAGGCCAAATGAGTGTTCAGGGACGACGCTTACAAATGCTCTTTCAATTTCTTGTATATATTATATATATATATATAAAAAATTGTATAGTTAGTTGAAGGATTGTAAGTTTCATAAAAGTTATGAATATTATAGTATTTGGGTATATTCACTCATTAAGAATAAGTATAACTTCTATATATATTATATAGTAATATATATATATATAATAATAATGTAGTATATTATTATAGTATATATATACGGTATAGGTATATATATATATGTATATATAATAGGTATAAGTGATATTATATATATATATATATATATAGGTATATATTATATATAGGGAAAGGACTTGGAGTGATGTAGGTGGTCTCTTCTTAAGTCCCTTAGTATAAGTAAAGTGATGAGTTTAAATAGTTTTGGGGTGTTTCAACTATGTCAGCAACAATAGGCACTGGATTTCTTATTTTCTTTAGTGAATAATGATGCATAGTTACACTTATCTTTTTATTAAAATAGGAAAACAAAAGCTCTTTTAGGTACTTGTCTCTTTAGTAAGCGCAAACAAAGTTTGCAATCGATATTTCTTTTTTAAAAATGGGAAACAAAGTTTTCCTATAATTAATCTTTTTAAATAACTATTAAGTTATGATGGATTTAAAATAAACCGGCAAAAATAGACGACGGATTGTTTCAATGAAAGTTAAGAGTAACAAAAGTCTCTTCGCGTGAGATACTCTTTCTTTTTCGCAAGTCAGTTGTCACGGACTGTTCCGCGCGTCTACCTCCTGCCCGACTCTTCTTTTTGAAAAACTTGCGCTTGAGATTCGGAGTCGCGGAATTTCCTTATTAGCTCCCTACAGAAGTTGCGTTTTTGAAGTTGGAGGAGTTTGGAGAATGAGCTTATTTTGAGAGATTAATTTTTCTGATTCTTTTTTATGCTCGGTATTCAAGCAGGAGGGTTTTTATATTATCATCACTTCGAACTTAATGGCTAAAATTTGCTCGCGCAATCTTAGCATAAGTGACATAATTTAAATTTTTTTACTGAGTGAGAAAGTATGATTATTATAATTACAGAAGATATAAAAACTAATCTGCATTGCAAATGTATACATTTTTTGTGGGCATTACATAGCACGACGATATTAAACATTTCAAATGAAGTAAAAGAAAGTAATACATAAAGTAATAGTACTGTTCAATGAAAGCATATTTGAATTATGTCGAAGATATAAGTAGATCGATACAACCATTTTGAGGCAAACGTATAGTCACTGAATGGCAAAGAATTTTCAAATACAAGCATATATGGTTACATCGGAAGATTTAAACATATACATTATATATTTGAATAATATAAAAAATACAATAATGTTAAATATACAGATGTAATGAAGGTCAATTTAACATAAGCCTTTCATATTTAATGCTCTTCATATAGCAAAAAACAAACATTTAAACAGGATAAAATAAAAATGTTATAAATAATTATATTTAATATTAAAAAATATTTCACATATATTTATTTTGGAAAATGTTACTTGACGCCTCGGTTTCTTTCGGGTAAAAGAGGTTTTCTGTTGGCACTGTTGTGCTGGATACTCGGATGATGTTGGAAGGAGAATGCTTCTGACAAACATGGATGATGAAAGGGGCCATTCGTGTAAAATCTGAGATATTATTACAGGAGGATATATGCAGGAGTCAGTAGGGCCCCGCCGATTGGTTTCCGTGTCTCTTTTACCCACTTAGCATTTGTACCTAGGCCTCTTTTAGCCCAACCGCTAAAATTTGGGCAACTCCGAATTTTTTGGAACCAAATTTTTACCATCCTTGACCTTTTTGGGGGCTTGACACATTTTTTGGCCTTGGACTTTTTGGCGAAGGGGGGGGCGGCGCAAACGGTTTGGGCGGATGCAACCGTCTGTACGTATCGCCTATTTGTTGCCCCCTTTTATGGGCTTAGCCCTTTTTTGATGTTTTGGCTAATATTTCGGGGTTTTTGGGCTTGATACGTTTCAAGGCTGAAATTGTACATTCTTAAAGTGAGTTGAGGATGTAGGGGATTATTTGAGCTCGGGGTTAAATTGACCATTCTAAAGATAGTGGAAGGGTTTAGTAGGGATTAAGTGGTCTAAGTTGAACTCATTGCGGGTACGACCTTTGCCCTTTGGGTAGGTATCTGTGCTACACATGAGGTCATGTAGGTATCTGACTTGTTTGGATCTGTCCTAACTTATTTCCATCGCGGTCACACTAACCTTACAACACACACACACAACACACACACACACCACAGCAGCAGTCACAAAGCCATTAACAACAACACGCGCACCACAACGCACGTGGCTACGATATATGATATATTTATATATATAGTATTATGATATAATATATATATATATATATATATGACTATATTATATAATATAATATATATAATATATACATATATTATATATATTATATATATATATATATATATTATATATATATTATATATAGTATATATATATATTATATATATTATATATTATATAGTATATTGCGCCAGTCCGTTGACACACCACACACCACACTAACACACAACGCACAGCACATCACACAACACACACACACCATCACACACACCATCACCACACACACATACACGTATACACTATACACAAATTCAGCTATGACAATTTACTACACTCACCCATAGACACCTACATTTAGCATAGACACTTACACTAATGAACTTATACAACACTTGTCCACTTATACACACATACATATGCCACACTTATACACACATTCACTTATGCACACATTCACCACTTACCTCACCACATAGACACTTACATTTACGCATAGACACTTACACTCACCTGATACTTATACACACACACTCACATACATACAGCACATATGAGCTTTGATGGCTCAGTCTTTGGGGTGGTCAACTTTGGATGGGCCTCAATCTTTGGATGGCTCAACTTTGATGGTATCACTTTGAATGATCAGCATTATTGATGACTCAATTGATGAGGTCATCTTTGGCGGTTCATCTTTGATGAATCGATTTATGATGGTTTCAGTACATTTTGATGATTTCCAGTACATTTGGATTCAGTACATGTTTGAATTGGTTCCCAATGACCGGTAAGGAATGATCTGGAGTGTTCTGATTAGTGGTTCTATTGAGTATAGGCTTTGATGAGTCATTGGTGTGTAGTGTGTACTGAAGTGAGTGCTCGGAAGTGAGTTGCTCAGTGAGGTGTGTGATACGGAGGTTTTTGGGGGGGGGGAGTTTGCCAGATGAGTGCGCAAGTGAGTGCACATAGTGCAGACGTGTAGTGCCGATATAGTGCCAACTGAGTGGCTCGGGTAGACTTTTTTTTTCGAGAAGGTGTTTGGTTCGTAGCTCCCTGAGCTAGAATAGCTTAATATGGGTGTCTACCTAGGCTTCTGTTTTAGTCGAAGGTATGTCATGGTGAGAATCGAGTTGGTACAGACTTATTTTCAGAGGGGTTGCGAGTGAGGGAGGATGCTTCCTACTAGTGAGTTAGTGTAGTTGTTTTGCGTAATAACATCTTATTGGTCAGCGAAGTAATTATAGTCTATAAGAGTTCATGGCACAGTTTGAGAGATTTGTGGAACGCAAAAACGTTTTCAGAGTGGCACGTCGCAGGTGAGCCCGCGCGAACGGCAGCGCAGGTGCGCTCCCGCAGGCGCAATATTTCCGCGTTTCCCCGCCGCCCGCGTGCGCCCGCAGGCGGCATAATTTGTCCTGTATCTCGCCGCCGCGTAGCGTTCGCAGACGCAGATGATTTGAACCAGCGCGAACGAAAATAGTGAATATCAATGTAATTACTATTAAATTTCTGTTTCAAATATACTGATGATAATTCATTTTTACTAACAATTGCACGAAATTTAGATTAAAAACATATCTTTACATACTTAAAGCAGTAAAATCAGTAAATCAATAGATGTGTTTACGTATTAACAAAGGGATTAGGTATGCTTTTGTTTTAACTGGTTTTACTGGCTTTAAAATGCATATGCTTTTAACTGGGGCTTTAACCTCATATTTATTTATTATCATTACTAACTTAAACAGTAAATCAGTAAATCATAGAGGTGTTATCTACCACATAAGGATTAGTATTGGCTTTTGTTTTTTACTGGTTTAGACTGGCTTTTAAACTGCATATGCTTTAACTGCTTTAACTCTATTATTTATTTAACATTACATTCCTGAAAGCAGTAATATCAGTAAAGTCATAGAGGTGTTACCGTAAACACCTAAGGGATTAGTATGCGTTTGTTTTACTGTTTTATACTGCATTAACCTTTTGTTATACTTGCTTTAAACTCATATATTTATTACTACATACCTTAAAGCAGTTAAATCAGTAATCAAGTAGAGTGTTACATAAACACTTAAGGGTATTTAGTAGCTTTTTGTTTACTGTGTTACTGTTTTTAAACTCATATGCTTTACTGGTTTAACATTCAGTATATGTTTATTAACATTTGGGGTTTTGTCCTTGGTGTAGTAGTTTTTGATTTTGTTTTTAATACGGTTGTTGATGTTTGATGTTAGTTGTTGTGTTTTATTAGTTATCTGAGGTTTTGATTCTCTGATTCTTTTGAGTTTTTGTTTTATAAGTGTTAGCTTGTTGTGGGTTTAGTTATAAAGTTTTGGGGTATAGTGTTAGATTTAGGAAGACGCGGACGCAGGCGTGTGAGTGCTGGTTAGATAGTGAGATGCAGTTTGTAATAAGATTGTACGAAATTTTTTAATAAATCATATACTTTAGCTTGCTTTACAGCTTAAATTAAGCTGCATTATTCATTTATTCACTCTTGACTGAGTATGGATTGTGGAGATTTACGTTCCGGAAGTCCGGCTAATCATGTCTTGATAGCTGGGCCACAGGCTGTGTAAACTTCTCTATTAAATATTTTAAAGGAAATGGAGATTCTTGAGCAAGCCCCTGTAAAAAATGGTGGTGGGTGGTTATAATGTTTATCAAGAAAAATTAAGAATATACGTAAAGGATGTGATTCAATTCATTGAAGGCATATACGGATTATTATGATCTGTTGTGATGAATATTACAGTGGCCACGAAATTGATTGTATTGAGATGAGTTTGAATGCCAATTGAATTTGGAGAATAGTAGAAGCGTTCCAGGTTTATCTCACCATGCTGAGAATATGCTTGCGGTGTTTATTTTCAATGAAGACAGAGAATTTTTTTAGCAAGCAAGCATCATGCGAAGTGTTGTCTTTAAAACCTCCAGATTTTATCTGTTTGTTTTGGGCAGATACGAAGAGACTGAGTCAAATTTAATGTATTGGCAACTGCGAAATGTTTTCGCCTTCAAAGAAAGAGTTGCTTAAAAGTATAATAAAGAGGTTAGCTTCGATCCACACGGTTATTTGATGTGTAACATCCCCTAAAAAACACGTAAGAGTGTTACTGTACTCGTACCAACATTCTAAACCCCATGAGATAGAACTGGGGTAATAATACCTGAATCTGGAGTGCTCTAGAGTATGCAAAAGTATTTTACTTTATAAAAAATTTAAAAGCTGAAACCATCTGAAACGTAACTAATTAAAGAGATGAAATTCATCCAGTGTGTATTTGAAGTCTGTTTAAATCTTATAAAAGGAAATGTTCCTGTATAATCAGACCTCAGAAGGTAAAGCTACGTCGTTATAGAAAAATCATTAAAACTCTCCCTTAACATAAAAATCTGAAAAATAAAGTTACTGCAGAAGGGGAGGAGGGGTATTCCTTCCATTACTCTTCTCAGTTTATAGCTCCACTTTGATAATAAGTGGTTTGTCCATGATGAAGAAAGTTTGCTGGTACTTCATATAATGAGTATTGAAGAAATGAATTATAATAATACGCATCTGTAACGAATTCAGGTTCTAGATTCAGCATTCACACCTCTATGTGAACAGTTTTATTACCACGCAGCTGTGCAAAATCAAAGTCACAGTTTCATCATTCACAACCGGCAATATGATCAGATTATTCACACAATGCATTTGCATTATCACACCTCTTTCACTTCACAACAACAGTTTGCACAACGAATCTTTATTGGAAGCGACTCATTTCTTTTCAGTCAGCTCTACTCCAGCTTAATATGATCTAAAGTTGAACAGAAAGAAGTGTAGCAGGATAGTTAAATTCAGACATAAATCCATGAGAAACGCATCTTATAACAAGATGCCATACAAAAATTGATCGATCTTTAAAGACTTGCATCTACATCTACCAGTAGTAAACCGCTACCCGATGATGAAGATATACCTAATGAAGTAAACTTAAGTGAAAAATTAAGATAAATTTAAAAATATCCTAGAGGAGAGCTTACGTATTAGAGTGCATAAATTCAGTTGAATAGCTTTATATATATATTTTCTAAAAGAACAATTATCTTTGAATGAAGGAGGGCAATCGTAATTGATGATGAAATAGTTAAAGGTTCAAATATTGTGGATTTGAATAGACGAGTCTCTCACGGTAACCTTGGAAGAAAGGCCTGTAAAAGTGGAGATGAGATCAAACAGAAACTTTTCCAGACTATTATTTTCCGGCAGAATTTAATCTTAAATAAAAACGATTTAGCAGACTTGGATAATACCCATAAGATGCCAAGACCTGATTCAAGTCCATCAGGCACTTCCTTACGCTTCAGAATAAATTTAAACGTGTTACGAGAGGAAGAAATAAGAAAACACCTTATAATAACACTAATTGGATAAATCGTAACTTATGTATTATCATGTATTTATTTAGTTGGTAATGCTTGTATATAAATAAATATGTTATTTAATCTTTTTCTTTAACCCTTTTAACTTTATAGCACATTTTGGTACATGTAAATATATATATATATATATATTATATATATATATATATATATTATATATATATATATATTTATATAATATTATATATATCATCTATTAGAGTTATATATATAATATATATATATTATATATATATATATATATATTTTAGTATAGCGTTTACATGGGGGTCAGTAGCCAACATGGAGGCGAAGGAGGTAGTTGATAGTATTACTTCATCTGAGGGAACAAATAGTTTGGGTTTCACTAGTTTTGCTTTAAGGTATCCCTAATATTGAGAGAAAAGAGTTAAAAGCATATTAGAGGGATGAAGAGGCATTTACTACTCTAGCATAAACTGTAAAGAAAAAATTTTCCTACAGCGGGAGAAACTATTCCGCAGCTCGATAGTGTTGGCATTAGATTTTATCGGAAATGATTAAATATAGTTATATATTTATTAACATCTACAGTACTTAAGCGTAAAATTCAGTAATGGCAATAGAAGGTGTTACAGTAGCATACAGGGGATTTAGTATGCTTTTGTTTTACTGCTTTACTTGCTTTTAACTCATATGTTTTTCTGCTTTAACTATATATTTATTAACATTACCATACCTTAAAGAGTAAATAGTATCAATTAGAGGTGTTACATGCAACAAGGGGGATTAGTATGCTGTTTGGTTTTAACTGGCTTTACTGCTTTAGACTCATAGTGTTTACTGCTTCAACTCATAATATTTATTACACATTAGCATACCTTAAAGGGCATAAAATCAGGTAAAATAATATAATTTATTAACATTTTCAATACCTTAAAGCAGTAAATCAAGGTGACCTCCAATCATCCCTCCTACATTGGCACAGGGATAAGTTGCTTTTGTTTTCCTGCTTTACTGCTTTAAACTCATATGTTTAACTGCTTTAACTCATATGCTTTACAAAAAGAGGAGATTATTTAAAAACTTAAATAATTGTTATTCCTTTTTTTTTATTTATTTTTTATTAACCTATTATTTATTTATTTATTTTAATTTTTTATATTCATCAGTAAAAAATTAATTTTCATTTTTATTTTTAATATTTTAAATTTTTATCTTTTATATTTAGTGTTTATTCTTTCATGCTTAATTGGGTTTTATTATTATTTTAGGCAACCGTGGTATGAGATTAAAATAAACCATCAGAGCAACAACACACAGCACACAAAAACACAACACACACACACCACCCCACACATCATAACACAGGCATGTAATAAGTATAAACGTATAATTTATTAAAACATTTTTCGTTTTATTAACACGTCATTTATATTACTCATTCATTATATATAAATTTAATTTATCAAAGTTTCTTAAACTTCTATAATAGATCAATCATTATTTTGAGACAAAGAATTTATTATTACGTGTTAATACTTATGTTTATAAAATTTATACACATCAAGTTTAAATAATTTTTACTACATTTTTATGATTTTATTTTACATACTTTAATATTTTACGTTTTTTACTCTTTAAAGCACATAATCGGTATCTGGGGAGAGCCCCAGCACGCCCTTACCCAAAGTTGCAAGTTTTTGTTTCTAACTTGACTTACTGCTTTGCATCATCTTTAGTGTTGTTAATAAGTATAAAAAAACAAAATAAGTTCTTCTCTGTTAACAAAAAAATGTAAATTTTATTAAAATTAATCTAGGTTTTTTATTTAGAAAATAAAATTATTCACTTACATTTATATTATTGCTCGATGTTAACTAAAAATTATTTCAAAGTTTTTTTAAATAATTTGGATTTTTTCTTATTATTATTATTATTATCTATGTACAGTTGACAATCCCGACGAAGAAAACACAACAGACGCGCACTCTTACAGATTCGAAAACTGGGACCTTCTGCTCTTAAAATGTTGTTTGAAAAGCTCGGTAGGGCTATAATTTAGGATAAAGCTTTTTGTACCGGGGGGGATTTAGGGCTAATACCAGGTCAAAATATATTTCAAAGTAACTCTTTCTGTAAAATGTGGTGAAATAACTTCTACTTTAGGCTAAATTTAGGCCTAATTTAGGATAATCGTTTTTGTACCCCGGGCTGATTTAAGCCTAATACCAGGTCAAAGGGTAATTCCAGTATAGACAAGAATCAATGTTAGTTATTTTTTTATAATTATTTCAGACTGAAACATGCTGGATCGGTAAGATCTTTAAGCAGGTAAGAAGGAAATGTTTACCTTCCTTGTGATTGGATGGAGTTAGAAATCTATCTCTAACGCACACCAAAATATGACGAGCCATGTGATTGGTTCGAGAATTATTTTTTATTCGCTTTTGGTTTAAGGTATGTAAATGAACATGTTTTTTTTTTTTTCATATCCTGAGCCTTACTGTGATTGGGATGAAAATTACCTTAGTTCTTTAGACTGTATTGAGCAGTGTGTGTTTAATATCTTTTTAGACAAACTCATTTTAAGAATTCATAGTCGTTTTGCTTTTGTTAAAGCGGTTGCAACAAAGTTATCTGATTTGTATTAGAAAGTGTTTTATTTTTTTACTTAAAAAAGTTTATAATCAATATTTATATAAATACTTACATTGGAAAGGAATAATTAATTTAACTTCATAGGAATAAGAATAATAATTTACATTCACTAGACTTATCGTGATTCAAACGTGAAGCCAAAAACGCGGTCCCCCGAAGCGCGCCGCAGCGGCGCCGCCAGGCGCGCGCGCGCAAGCGCGACCCGGTTGCGGGGAAACGCCGCAATGAACCCACGGCGTAATATTACTAGGGTCGGCGTCGGCGGGAAAAACTATTTTCCCTTTATGATATGCCGTTGTAGAATTTTTTTCTTTAATTTTTGTATTTTAAAATATACCGTTTCCTATATTATGAGACGTTCATTTTACTTCTTACTTGAAAACTTTTTAATGTTTTTATTTAAATAGGGCCATGTTTCCTTGGGTAAGTTCTTGAAAAAAACTTTAGTTTTTTTTTTAAATGACTTTTTTTTGTTTTTTGTTGAAAATCAGTTTGGTTTACTTTATTCCCAAAAGTTTATATGTCCTTGAGGGAATAGAACAATTTTTGGCGGGATGTGCCGCTGACCGAATGTTCCCTGCTTTTTTTACGGTGCTTTTTAGATCTAATTTTAACTTTAACACCTTTAAATTGGTTA
>JABUQX010027479.1:62500-79399 GCA_015478945.1 Trachelipus rathkii | reverse complement strand
CGCGAGATAATTTCTTTTTGTGCATTGTTCTTGTTTTGCACATGGATCTATTTATGCCTGAGTCTAACCAAAAACTCAGATTCTCTGTAACAGTTTATTTAATTATATATTCATATAAAAAAATAAAATTTTTTATTTATTTTTATCATAAATAAAACATCTTTTCACGTTATTGTATTGTGAATCAATGAATACTTGGTACTTAACGTTCCTTAACACTATTGTCTATGTTATATTTCCTTTCTTCCGTCCGCGAAAACATTAATAATTTTCTCCGTTTAACTTAATAGGTCATGCTTTTAACGCAGCTAGGTGCATAAATGGTTGTGATACCTGTCATGCTAGCTAAAAACTCTGTCGATCTTCTAATGGTGTATCTCGGAACAGAGACCGCAGCTGGAGTCACTCTCTAATTATCTCTGCAAGCACAGCTTTGCTTATATTTGTGTGATACGTCTTCCTTTTGATATTTTTTTTCCAGAGAGTCTCCCTTGTTGCTTCTTTTGCCAGCATTTGGTAAACTCTAAGTAAATCTTCTTTATTAGTTTATTTGATTCTTTATGAGCGTTTGGGTGTTTCTTTTTCTTTTTTTTTGTCTCTTCTTTTCCGTAGAAACGCACTTTTTCATCACATTTTCCCTTTTGCCACCTGCTGGACTTCTTCTCATTCAAATTATACTTTCAAGACTTAGAGGTACGCTTTTTCCTTCACATTAGTTCCAGAAAGTTATTCCCATCTTCAATAAACATTTGACACATATTGAGTTAACTTTTACTTTTTTTTCATATGCTCCAAATGCCCTAAATAATAATGTAAGTAGCTTTCATTTATCTTATTTATTTATTTATTATATTGATTTATTATTTATTATATTATTTCATTTTATACTTTATTTTATTATATTCAAATTTCATGTATTGTTATATCATTTATTTTTCATTTATCTATGTTTATATCTATATATATATATCTCATTATATTATATATATTGGGTGTCTGGTGGAGGTCCTGTACACTGCCTTCTTTCTAATTTTCAAAAATAATTATTTGTCATGATTTGGATTGCTATGCGAATATATAATCCAGTCTCCTTATGTGAATGTCATAAACCCGACCGTTATTGGCTCTTTTTTAGAAATTAATCTGTTATTTGTTGTTAGTACCACTCGTTCTATCCTGTTTTCATCCTATTCTCCCCGTTCTTGTACCCGCTACTGTTGTAAAGACGCTTCTCCGTGTATATTCCTTTTGCTTTCTTACCCCTTAGTGTGTAAGTTGTCCGTTTTTGCAAGCAAGACGTTACTGTTAACAATGTGTAATATTCGTTCCGGCTAGTCCTATAAGCGTGTGTTAATAAAACCTGTTGTATCCGCGCTGACACGTGGTTTTATATCTTATGTTTGCATAATGTCCTCCTACTTGCTGTATGGTATTCAACTTATTCTGCTCTTTTTTTTTTACCATCGAGTTTGTCTTAATTGACTTATTCTACTGGATTCTCGTTTAGACTTGTGTTATTCTTTGATCCTTATCTGATGTATATTTTATTTTCAATTCAAGCTATTTTCTCTATATAACTGTGAAAATTCGAACTTGACTCTCACGAGGTTTTGGGAAGACCTGTATTTTTCTTTAAGACCCTTCAATTTGGTCGAATCAAGTCTATCATCACTCCTACCCATTCTCTTCTCCGGGTTTTTGATTCACTTACTGTTCTTGTTCCTCCGTAACTTTTTACATTGATGGCCTTAAAATGTTCATCACTTACTCAATGACCTTGTGGTTATTTTGGGATACTGCATGACCATCTTTACTTAAATTTCTCCGTATCATTCGCTCTTATATGGACGCCGAAACAAGGGATGACTGTATTCGCAGCATCAGGACACCTCCTGACCAATTCAGTTGCATTAGTGTGGTATTGGCAAATTATTAATATCTTTGTGACCTCTTTCCCCTCTTCCACCCGTGGTATAGCATGTACAGTTGGGTATTATCTTCGCGTCACTTTCTCATCTTCTTAATTATTCTTCCTCTCTCTATTTTCAATTTTTATATCCCTCTTTGCCTATTCTGCTCACAGCAGGAAATATAGAAAGTGTACAAACATCATTACATCTTTATGTACATGAGGGTTGTTTTTTAGAATTTATTCATATTCATTCTGGCGAATATCAATCACTACAGTGATACCATTGATTGTTCATATGTACGTGTTCGTCTAATCCATCCCTCTCGCCAAAGGTTGGCGTCGGCGTTAGAGACAAATTCATTCCCTTTCGCCCTTCTTTCCTTGTCTTGGGTGTTGGAAGCACGTCTATTGAAACACGCAATTATTTTGTTGTCGGTTTGTGCCAGATTTTCGTTTATTACCTGATATAGTTATTGTTTTTATTTATTTCATTACTAGAGTTTTTTTTTAATATTGTGAGTATTCTCTTGTTCCACTTTTGTTTTTAGTTTTTTTAGTTATGTTTTATTATTGCTTTATTTTATTTATGATATATACTATTTTTCTTTTTGGTATGTGTATATTAGATATTTCTTATAGTAGTATTTTATTTTATTATAATTATTTTTTATTTTTTTTTTTTTCTTTTTATTTTTATTTTATATATTTAATTCTATTATTTATTATTATTATTATTTATTTTCTATTTATTTTATTCTTATTATTTTTATTTTTATAATTTTTTTATCTATCTTCTATTTTAGTTCTAATAGTTTTGGTGTTGCTTGACTATTGTGTATGATGTGTGTTATGGTTTGAGCGTATTTGGAGGTTGGAGTTGAGTCTTTACTGGGGGTGGGTTCTGTGGGTGAGTGCCGTTTATGTAGTATAGGGTGGACGGGTGATGCGTGAGTTTTATTTGGTACTAGGGTGTTGTATTATATGTCTTTTGCTAAGGGCGCGGCGTTTTGGAGTTTTTTATTTATTATATATGTAGTTTTTTTTTGCGTACTTTTTTTTAGGATCGGGTGATTTTATAAGAAAATTAGGTTTGAAACTTTTTTAGTTATGTTTTATGTTGAGAGTGGTTATATTAGTTGGAATATGGGTGTTTGAGTTTTCTTTTTGTGTTTATTTAGATTAGGTAAAAATTTTCTTTTCGTTTTATTTTTTGCTTTTCGAAATATTATTGTTTGTTTGTTTTGTTCTTTTATTTATTATATTATTTTTGTTTTTCTTGCGAAGCCGTAGGTCATTCTTAGGTTTTATGTTTTTTACGTGGTCTTTTTTATATTTTTATATTTTTTTATTATGCTTATTTTGTATTTTTATATCTTTAATTTATATTTTCGGTTTTTGGAGATTGGTTTTTTTTTTTTTTCTTGGATATGTTTTTTTTTAATTCTTTTTCTTTTTAACAACGACACTCCGCTTTATCCTTTTCTTTTCATTATCTGAATTTATATTTATATTTTTTATATATTCTATCTTATTATAATTATTATACCGTGATTACATTTGGTGTGCGTTTTTTATTTATCTTATTTATTGATATTTTCTGCTCCTCCTCTTTATTTTAATTTATTATTTAAATCTTATTACCTTTTTATTTATTATAGACCTTTCCTATCAGTTTATATAGTGTTTTTTACGTTGGATGGGCTTTGCCGTTACATATACACTCTTTTTGGATGTTTGCTGGTACGGTGCGTGTTGCAGTTAAAGGGCGCTGTTACGATGTTTAGCGGTTTGTGTGTGTGTGTTATGTATGTACGTATGCTCCCGTCCCGCTCCGCTATATATGATAGTATATACGGCTTTCTTATGAGTGAAAGTAAAATGTTTTAGTGTATGGTCGCTCTGACTCGAGTGTCTTGTTAGGTAGTTGACTCAAAGATATTTTTTTGTACATTGTTTGGGAATTTATGGGTCCATTTTTAATTTTCATTTGAAGCATGTATTAAATTTGAGAACAAGTTCTCAATTTCTTCTATACTTTGATTTTCTTGGTTCTTCATCGTATATTATTGCACTTCTGTCATGATATCCTAGTCGTACTCTTTTCTTTCTTTTATTATTTATCGAATCTTTCGATTTTGATACTTTGTTATTCTTTTGTTTATTTTTTTATTATCTCTTTCTTTTCTTTATAAATCTAAATTTATTTCTTTATTTTTAATTCACTACTTAAACTTTAAATATTCTATTTATATATTCATAATTCTTAACTTTCTATTATTTATTGAGATTAATTCTGACTTATTAACCTTTCTAACCTTCTTTTGCTGAGGGAAGAGCGAAGAGAGAGGATTCAAGAAATATCAATTCTTCCACCTCTCTGCTTCTTCAAATTAGTTTTGTCATATTACATTTGAAGAAGTTCTATTTGTCCTGTTTTATTTTGCATATGTCATCTCCTGTTTACGGGTTCTGCCCTACATAGTTATTTCTGTTACATTTCGCTCTGCTTTTTTTGTAATTATCTGTAGTTAGTTTTCTTGTTGAATTGTTCTGATAATTTACCAGCTAGATGATTTTTTTGGGTTGTGGATATTACATTACTATTCACCCATTCTATTATTTTTTACTTCCGATTATTTGATAGTTTTCTTCTTATTGCTGATATGGATGGAGCCTCATCTTTTAATTTTTTTCGATTGTTTTTTCTGACAGTTTATGATGTATTCTTATGCCAATTAGTGTCAATTTAAATACATAATCTTATATTTTATGAAAGCGTTTGTTTGTTTAAACGTCTTCTTTATTTGCAAATTTTTTTTCTCTCTCTCGTGCAAATTTCGCAATTATATTTTTTATTGTTTTGCTTCTTCATATGGCCTGTCGAACCAATATTGTTTCGGATGCCCTCTTTGCTGTAAACTGAAGTGATTCACTTTCTTCTGATTTACCTCTATGATTTCCACGATTTTTTTTGTGCGTGGTATTGGATTTTCTGTCCTTTTTCCACTCCCCACTGCCCCTCCTCTTTTGCGTTATATCGCTCAGTCCTTAACAGAGGTCACATCTTAATTATATTGGCCCGTGGGTCCGAGGGTTTGTTTGTCTTGGTCTGTTATTCCTCTGGCGTTGTTTCTCTATTTCTTTTCTTTTCTTACAACCTTTATTGAACACAATATATTATTTTTTTTCAATTTTTTCTAAATCTCTTTTCCTCTCCATTATTTTATCTTTTGTATTATTTTTTTTAATCACTTTTTTATGCTTTTATTTAATTTCCTATTCAATGAGGAAAATATTTTCTTACAAATACTACCTGAATATATATATCTGCAATGTCTTTTCTTTTGTTCTCTCTGCTTTCTTTTCTATGTTGTTTTTTTCTTCTTATACTTATACGGAGCTGCCTGAGTGCTTCTATACACTTTCCTGGCGTTTGTTATCGTTGTTCTTGCCAGTTCTTATTTACAATTGTTAATGTTTGGTTGTTGGTCATATTCTTTTACTGCTTCTCTTTTATCAAGTTGTCTACTTGGTTTGTACTGCTACTGGTTGGTTTTCATTTGCTCCTTTGAGATGTATTTCGTTTGCTGCGCGCGAGTATTTATTTTTGCTCCATTAATTGAGTCTTTTATGTTTTGTCGTTTTTCCTGACATTTATTGATCGTGAACTCTCAAATATTTTGAGAGAGATTGGTCGTGGAACTTACGTTGTTTGCGTCGCGCGTTTGCCTGATTTCGTCCATTTAAAGATATTTTATACTTTATGCTACTATTTTTTTTTCTTTTTTTCCTCTGATTTTTTTTTTTTACTCTTGTTCTACCTTTTTGCTTAGCATAAATTTGGAAGTCAATATCGCTTTACTATTTGTGTACATAATAATGCCTTGTTCTATCATATCTTGATATCTTTCTTAACACTTATTTTTGTTTCGGCGTGGTGGTGGTTGTGTTCACATTTTACGCCTTTTTCTTGGTTTTAAATCCTGATACTACATTTTAAAGTCTTGGTTTGGTTTTTTTCTTTGTCAATGTATGATAATATCCTAACACAGCGTTTTGGCTATCTATTTGTGTGGGCAGCTATCCTTGTATAGTTTACGATTATTATTTTTTCTTCTTTTGTGTTTTCTTTTTATTTTATGTTTTTTTCTTCTTTATATTTTTATTCTATTGCATTCCTGCGTCGGGATTGGTTTTAATTAATTTAATTGGAGGCTGTTTTTTTTGGTTTTATTGCTGGAGTGATTTGTGAAACTCCCTTGTAAGTACGCTACTGGCCTTTCTAGTCTCTTTAATGTCTATTTCCATTTCTTTTCCTGAGGCTTCTGTGAATGCCGGGTTTTATTCGGTTGGTATCTTAATGCTCATTGGGTCAGTTCCAACACTCTTTTTGAATGAAGTTGGTTCCTTCACCATGGGGGTGCGCTACGTTCCTTTCACACTTTTTCTTCTCCGACCCTCCTGAGCTGCGCGCGCTTGTTAGGCGGCAAAATTGTTCTGTACACGCATTTGTTTTCGTTTGTTATTTTGGGCGTGGTGTCTGCATTTAATTTTTCACTTAGTATCTACGTTGCCCTCTCTTTTTTACGTTTGGTGGCTTTTGTTTTTGGCTGTATTTGCATGCTCACACCTTCTAATTGGTGTTGCTCGTGCACAATGGACTTTAATGGCATCTTAGCGATGTGATGCACATGAATCCTTGGTTTCTTTTGGGGTTTGGGTCTTTTCTGTCTTCCTGATATTTTTCTTATACTCTTTTTCTCCATTTTGGGGCTGTCTGTTTAATTTTTTTTTCTCCTCTCTTTATTTTTTCTATGTCAATTTGATTATGTTCGGGGTCATATTTTTGATTATATTCTTTGCTCTCAACTTGCTTCTCATCTTCACCTAGCCGTTCCAGTTTGTCATTTCTCATTATTCTCCCTTCTACCTCTTTGCATTCAAGTTTTTTCTGATTTCCTTTTCCCTACGGCTATCTTTCTTCTCCATTCTTTCAATTACATTTTTCAATTATAATTTTTCAAAATTAAATTGTCTTTCTAAATCTCATATCACAACGATTTTTCTAATTTTGTATTAAAATTCGCCGTGGATGTCGATAGGTTGTTAGAGCTATATTTTTCTAGGTCTTCGGTCTTGTTTCTTTTTTACCTTAGTTGCTTTTTTTGGCCAGCCTTCTTTATCTATACCAGAAAGCATGTACCAATAGGTAACTATTTAATCTGCTTGTGCATTACTTTTTCTGTTTTTTGCTTTTTGAATTTTCAGTTTCATAGTTATTAGTACCCTGCCTTTTTCCACATTTTTTTCTGGATTCAATTGGTTGTCTTCCATTGAGACCCATAGAGATGGATGTCATTTCTTTTCTGTCTTCTTGGTTCTTTCACATTCGGCGCCATGTTTTGCACTATTTTTTTCTTAATCACCATGATACTTGTATCAATGTTTCTATTGCTTTATGATATTAGCGCCTAGTATGCGTTTTAGGTATTTGATCTTGATCATTCTTTGCCTATGATTGCTTTTTCATTTCTAAAAATATAAAATTACCCGTCCCTTTTCTCCGTTTTTTTCATTTCTTCTCCTTCTCTCATATCATTCGCGGGCAAGTGCGATAGTGTAGTGTTGTGATTTATTATTCTGTCATTTTATTTTATTTACTGTGTTGAAACTTACAAATATACATGTGCGGTTTTTTGAACTTTTGGGATACCATGTTATTTTTCCTGCTCTAAAGTACCTGTTTTTTTTCGCATAGTTGTTTTGGCCTAATTGAGTTTTTTTGGGTTTTCCATCTTATATGCTCAGCACAATACTTGCGTTTTATCTTGGGTTCTTTTTTTTCTTTTTCTCTTCATTCTCTTTTTTGTTCAATGTTTTTTTTCCCTCAAGAGAGATTCGAGAAATGCATGGCGTAGCGGCAAGAATGAATGGTTAATGGTTTTTCCATTCAGGTAATTAATTATTCAACATTTTAAAAGGCATTGGACCTTATCAACATTTTTGTCATGTCCTTTGTTTGTTTTTTGCTTTCTGTTTTTGTTTCGTGTTTTGGTGTGTCGTGCCTATTTGGTTTGTTCTCTATTCTTCACTCTGTTTTTTTATCTATTTTATGTCTTCTTGGTTTTATCCTCTGCTCATCTGATTTTAAGTGAATCCTTTTTTTTTCTTCGTGACCGCTATATCCCTTACGTCTTTTACTTTTCATAACCATATAAAATCTCTTATTTTCTTTTCCATTTGGGCTTTCTTGCTCGTCGTACTTTTCTCATTTAATGATTATTCAATTTTACAAGCGTTTTTACAGGATTGTTTTCCTATTAATTAAGTCGTTTTTGTTTTGTAAATTTCTTCCTTTTTCCTGCAGTTTTCAGAGAGTTCAATGCTTTATTAGGTTTTTAAAACTTTTACAAAATAAACATTTTCCCATGTTTTTCACTCGTATTTTGATAATTTTTTTTAGTTTATCGGAAGTCTTACTTTGGTTTTATTTTTTTGAGACCCGCAACTTTGCTGTGTATAATCTGTTGCACTGGTCTTTTAATCTACTAATAATTTATTAACTTCTTCTTCTATTAAAATTTCCGACTTTTGATCTTTTTCACATCTTATGGGATATTACGTTCATTATATCCCTTTCTGATTTGCTAACTTTGCGTTCGTTGGCGTTATATAAGTCTCCTAACTACAGGTCTTGGTGGAGCTTTTTTCTTGATATTTTTTATATTTGCATTTTCTGGTCATCTTCTCTCTCTAGCGGAATTTGCGTCCCATATTCTTTCTTTTATTACCATAGCAATTTTATCCTTTTCTTCTCTTTTATGTTTTGATTGCATTCTTTATTGTTTTCAAAAAATTTTTATATTTGCCACATGAGCTTTCCAAGCTATTTCCTAATCGCTCGTAGCCGTTTCGTTTTCTTAGATTTTTTCACTTTTCTAATGTTAGCGGTCTTTGCCTTCTTACCAATTACGGGTATTTAAGATGGACTAACTCTAAGGGTTTCATTATCTATTTTCATCATTTTTTTATCTATTCAATTTCATTTTCTGTACTTTCACTTCCTCTAGCACTATTATTCTAAACATTGTCTGTATCTTCTTCTTGGTTAGTTACCCTTCCCCTCTATGTACCCGCGAACTCATTGTTTCAATGTTAATTTTTTTTATTTCATTCTTCTATTTCAAATATTTCTGATTTCGTAAGAATATCTCAGTAAATCTAGCCTTTCCTTTTTTTGCCTCGTACATGATCATTGATTTCTGTTTTGTGATTGTATATCTGTGTAGATTGATCTGTTCTTTTTGTCCTGTTTCGCATTAACAAGGCACATAAGAATTCTTTAATTTCTTTATTTATTATTCTGTCTTAAGGGCTGTTGTGACTTGGGTTTGATAGTTGATTTGTTGGATAGTTGACTATATGCTATGGATATTTGAAAGATGTTTGTCCACATATGCTATTACATTCCATCTAATTCTATGTGTATATTTTGTTCCTAATTTCTTCACAATTACTTGTTTCTTATATATCTTCCGTACATCTAAATTGAGCCCACCTGATCATCGTCTGCGATTATTTATATTTTCTTTAATGAGTGTTCTTATAAATGTTCTTTTCATTCTTATTATGCAATAAATCTTTAAATTTGTTTATTCTTAATTTCTTTACTCTCAAAAATCCCCTTCTTTGGGTTTTGGGGGGCTTTGTTTTTCCTTTTCTTTCTTTATTTTTCTGCCTTTTCTTTTTTTCCTGTATTAGAGGTTAGACGCAGTTTTGAAGAATTCTGTTTAAGGTTAATATTGATGTAATTTTTTATATATTTTCTTTTTTTTTTTTTTTCTAAATATACTGTTTTTCATTTATTTTCTTTACTATTGCAAAAATTTACAGCTTCGGTATCAGCGTTGCCTATTTGGTTTTTCATTTTCCGTCCTTAGCTACTTTTTCTTTCATTATGCCGTGGCCTTCTTCTCTTTCTGTACTATACTTTACTCCCTAAACACTATTCTCACCTGAGTTCCACTTATATGGCTTTCGCGTCTTCTTATTTTCCCTCTACCACTTATCTTTATCGACAATACGCTTGTCTCTTTCTATACTCGCTCCATCTCTCTATTATTTTGGCTTTGCTCGGGCTCTCTTGTGAGCGATAATCCCCTTCTTTCCCTTTTTCCTCTTTTCCTTTCTTCTTATTACATTTTTATTCAAAATTTTTATAAATTATCACGTCCTTTTTTTCTTTCCTCTACATCCATGCTTCATGTATATTGCGTTGTTTTTTTTTTGCCCCTCCTTTCTTGCAGTTTTTTTTACCCTCGGATTCTACTTTTTTCCGGTACGAGGGTCGTTTTGTACTTACATGGTTGATCTTGGGCTTAGGCCCCTGGGGGAAAGAGAGTTGTCATCACACCACTCCGCTAGCCAATTTCATGAGGGCTTACTATTCTGGTGGCTCTGTTTCTTCCCCAACGTTTTCTACATTACTTCGCGTCCGTGATGGCTCTTTCCAATCATATTCTCTTTGCCCATATCTCCGTATGTTTTTCTTCATTGTCAGGTCTTTGGTGTTATCCGGTTTTCTAGATATGATATTTGGCTCTTTTAGACTTTCACACTTTCTTCACACTTTTCTTCTTCTATGACATCACTAACTCTTTCCCCCATGCCTCATATTAGAAGGGTGTACACCCTCACTCACTGCGTGTATGTGAGATATGTTACCTCGTTCGTTATTCTATAGCCATCCACTTTATTTTTACACACCTAGTTATTGTCACCCCAGTGAGTGGTGGTTGTTTTCCCTTCTCCCCACTTTCCTATGCCCCATGATGCTCATCCACTTACATCCTAACATATTTCTCTTTTCGGTTTTTATCTTCATTGCTGATCCTTTGATCTCTTAATCAGTTTATTTCTCTACTGTTGATAAGAAATTTTGTCTATATTCTTGGGTGTTTTTTGCATTTACTATGTCAATACTTGTGTTACGTGTTTGTGTCATCTCCCTTTTAAGGGGGATAATTTTTTCGCTGTGTTCTTTTTTTTAAATATTTTGCAGTTAATAAAACTTTTTACCTTTTCTTTTATAAGTCAGATCAAATAGTGTTTTATGAGAATTCCTCAAATTTTTATTGTTAATTTTTTCTAAGGTTTGTCTCTCCTCGCCTTTTCTCGCCCATTGCCTTTGTTTCTCCCGATGTCATTTCCTCCTTTCTTGACTTCATTTTATATATTTCGGACCCACTACTTTAGTCTGTACCGTCTTCTAGTGCGTGTTTCTTTCCCTTGCAAATTCCTCCTTTATATTCTGCGGGCGCAATTTTCGGTTTTTCTTCTTCAGAAGATAACTTCCTCCATACTTTAACTTGGAATAAACGTAATCCTTTCGACAAATTTTAATTTTTTTTCCAGGAAGTTTAGTGTTTTAAAACTGTTCATTTTCTTTGGCTTCATTTTTGTCGACTTGGTCTATGCTGTCCTCACACTTTTTCTTTACTTCTAGTTAGTTTTCCTTTAATCATCTTTCCCGCGTGTGCAGGCTTAGTTCTTTAATCTATCTCTTCATTTCATTGGAGATATGTAATCCTTTCGACAAATTTTAATTTTTTACTGGGAGTTATTACTTTTCGCTTTCTTTCTTTTTCTTCCCTGCCCACATTTTGGTTGTTTATGACTTTTTTCACCCTTATTGCGTCTTCATTTGAATATAAAACCTTATTCTTCAGAATTAACCATATGTAATGACTGCTATAGTTCTGACCTTCTCTCACATTCGCTGTTGCCACCTCCTCCCCGCCCATTCCCGATTTTTATCTCGGAAGATATGCTGGTTGGAGTCTTTTATTGCATCCATTTTTTTTGAGTTTTTCCGGGATTCTGAAGAGATGATTTCTTTCTAAATCTTCGTGAACTATCACCGATTTCTTTTCCTTACTGTTCTTTTTCTCATTTGTTCGTTTTGTTAGCATCTATATGCCTATTACCCCCCCTGGTCCTCCCCTCTTTTTTTTCTCTTTTTCAATTTTATTCCCCTTCGTGGATTTTTTCAATTATTCTGATTACGTTCCTTTTTCTTTTTCCCCCTTTTGGTTTCTTTTGTTGTTTATTTTGTTTTCTGCCCGTTTTTCTTGTGCGTTTAACTTTGCTATAATATTTTTTAATATTTTTCCTTTTATTTTCTTTTACACCCTTTTATCTATATCATTCAAGTGCGCAAATTTAAGGCCGCTTGTCATTTGCCTGTGATTCATACTGTAATTTTCATTATTTATCCGTCCACACTTCTTGCCTGTATTAGAAATTTATTAGTAAGGTTCTCAAATTTTTCAAGATTTTCATCATAGCTTCCAAAAATAACGTCGTAACCATATTTCGCACCTTCCTTTAACCCGCACCAGATCTCGAGGGGGAAGGAAAGATTTAGGATATTCTGCCTCATATATTATATTATTATTTTTTTCCCCCTCCCTACCACCCTATTATATATATATACCCACCCCAACCCACAAACCAGCGCTGGCCACCGGGCTCTCAACTACCCTTGTGGGTGCGTACCCCCCGCCTTTTTAAGGCTGTTCGTTTAATTCTTGCTAATCGTTAACCCCAAACTATTATACTTAGCTACTTGCCCCTTTCTTCGGAGGTTCCTTTCCTTTCTCTTGGGCCTGTGAGGCGTGAATGAATCATTACAAGCTGTCCCCTCCTTCGCGGTTGTTTTTTTTTTCGCGGGTTAAGCTAAGACACCAGCCCCGATACGCCCTGGCTGAACGGTGCTCTTTTCTATACCCCGTGGTTAATTTTTCTCTTCTTCCCTCGCTCACCGGGTTTTTAACGTTTAGACCACGTTTTTGCTTCCTACTCCTTCAAACCGTTCTTTTCTCTTGTGTCTTTTTTTCTTCTTTTTTTTTTACGAGTTCTTCTACTCCACCGCCTATACTCCAAACACTCGAAGCTGCCAGTATTTTTCTCCTATTTCCAACCCCTGCAGTCGTGCTGGGTGTTGCTCTCCGCTCCAAAATTTCATTTCCGCGTATCTTTTCGCTACGCTCCTGTTCAAATGCTATACGTTTCGTTGTCTACAATGATGATCATAGACGCTAGCTTTTAAAGTGAGGAAGATTAAATTCCAGCACGAAAAGCACATATGAAAGAAGCTCCCTCTCAGTAAACATATGGTGGATAGAATAAATAATGCGTAAACTTTTTTTAATCCTTTTTTTTTTGCAGCAACCACTAGCCTAGTAGGTTACCAATATTCGTACAATCAACTTTCGTGGCAGTAAATATAGCACCTCCTTTGTGCTACTTACTACTAGTTTTTAGCGCGTCGTAAAGGTGGTGGTACGCGGTAGTGTGTAATTGATTCCTCGAACTACTCTCTGTCCCTGCTGATATCCCATATCATAAAAAGAGATTAAACGCACTATCTAACATTAGGTCGCCCGTGGTTGCCGTGTACACGCCGCAAGAGATTAAGGAGGCTTCAAGTGAACTGGAAAGTGACATAGCAGTTTTATTTATATATCCTTTGGGCTTTTTGACTCGCTCCTCGTCCAAATGCCGGGGTTGATATACTGCACGTTTAGTCCCCTGCCTAGTACTATAATAGAACATCACTTTCCGTCTTTTTTAAATCCAAGCGGCCGGATTGAGACCCTCTTTGTATAGTGCTGAAAGTCTTAACTGAGCTCAAATATGGATATGAGAAAAGTGTCTTCTGTGACAGATTCTGATACGTAGTAACTCCCGGGTGGATTTACCTTTTTTGAGCCGCCGGTCGTCTAGCACCCCCAGTCGCTGGTTGTTATGTTTGAGGTTTTTTTTCCACAGACATTCTTTTTATGTTAAGGTCCAGCCCAATTAGTTTTTGGTCCAACAGGAAGAGACAAAGAAGAGAGTCCGACCTCCTTTGTTCAGTATTAGTATATAGGATTAATTTGTTCTAGACAGGTCATTGGCATCTTATAGTGGCCTTCGATATTTCTTGTTTAGAAGCCTACTTGCTTGGTTTTTTAAGAATTTAATTTTCTTCTAGGTTCACCTCCCCCCCTTCCCATCCCCCCCTCCCGGGATAGTCTCCGGAACTTTTTCACGCCGAGAAATAGAATCGGAAAGGAAAAGACGAGAGCGGGGCAACATGTCTTATGTATAGTGAGAGTGCCACCCTCGCCACCCGACATATTTTTCGATAACATTGAGCCTTTGAAGAAATGAAGGTATTCAGTTATTCATTACAGAATGGGTGGAGGAAGAGCTACCATAATTAACCCTTCCTTAACCATTACGTTGTACACTTAATAAGAAATCACTGTACTAAAAAATGGGTAATAAAAGGAAATATAATTAATATAAAAATTTGTATATATTTTATCATATCACATAAATTATATATATTAAAACATGAAAATATCATAACAAGTATATATATATATAATGCCTATTTATGGTTTATGCAAATACAAAAGCGTTTATATATATTATATATATATATTAATATATATATATATATATATATATTATATATATATATTTATACTATTTTATATTAATATAATAGTATGTAAGTTATATATAAGTATATATATATATATTGTATTTAAATATTATCTTTTATAAATATCTAATTATTATTATATATATAATATTATATATTTTTGTTAGGTATATATATATATATATATATATAAATTATATATATTATTTTAAGATTACTTATATATATGTGTTAGTGCAAAAGTTATGTGGTTCATGCGCTTCCCTAAATACCATGTTTACCTAGTAACTACAGTAATAGAGAGGGATAAAATTTTAAAATTATTATAGAGATTATAGTTCATCATAAAAAGGCTCAAAAATTTAAATACTCAAAATATAAAATAATATAATTTTTAGATTATAATAATAATATATATATATATAATACTATATATAATTATAATTTCATTTATATCATATACTTATATATATTATTCATGTACTATATTATATATATGACATTATTATAAATAGATATATTCACTTAGTATAATATATATTATATATATATATATATATATATTCAAATAAAGTTGTATTTTTTGCAGTGGGTTACAGAGATCATCCTGTCTCGTGGTGAATGCGGCAATGCCTGGACAGGAGACTCTAGACCTCATAAAATCCGAAAGTGGAGGAGTGGAAAATGTTAAAAT
The DNA here is from genome assembly GCA_015478945.1 of Trachelipus rathkii. Lineage (NCBI taxonomy): Eukaryota > Metazoa > Arthropoda > Malacostraca > Isopoda > Trachelipodidae > Trachelipus > Trachelipus rathkii. Next base: position 64,297 of record JABUQX010027479.1, on the reverse strand, counting down.
CCTATTTGCAGATGGAGTCCGAGAAGGACTGGGGGTAATGCTGGAGGAGAATAGAACTCGTCGCTGGACGGTCTAAAAACTGAAACGGGGAGAGGGCTGCTCAAAAAGTTACATCCTATAGAGTAAGTTAGAGTTCCGTGAAAGAATGCAATAATGATTAAAGATAGAGTCCAGAGCGTTTCATCAGGGGGGTGGCAGGTAGATGTAAAAACTTTTTGGTGGATTATGAAGAGTCCAGCAGCAGAGTATGAAAATATGCCGAATAGTAGTGGGGTGTAATGAAACTAAACAAAACCAACACGTAGGAGGCCAGTTTCATTGGAATGAGGTAGCTATGAGTAGAATTTGTGTGGCCGATGCGAAGGATGTCATAACAACTTCTAGGTGACGTTAACAGCCGAAGGCCACATTCCCAAGGGTAAGTTTTTATAAGGCAGAAGTTTATCGCTGCGCGACTATCTCGTATCCGGCGAATCCTGACAGGCCGGATATGCGAAACTCCCGCTGCTGATAGTGTGGGAGGTAGTGCTCCTTCAGAGCAATCGGGGAGAAACTCCCGAGAGGTCGTTGCGGGTCGTAGAGGCCGAACTTTGAAAGTGTGTTAGAGATATTGTCTGTTAATCGGCAGCAGAGGGGAGAAAATGCTGGGAAATAAGGATAGGCGATTTTTTTGATGTTCATATTTTTCTAATGCCAAAGTGCACGAACGAGAATCAGAATGGATGAAGTAAAGATGCGATTGTCAATTTGGATAATTCTAGAGACAGCCAGTTGAAGAGCCATAATTTCCGTTGTAAAAACTGAGGAATGAAAAGGGAGCGTATGAGAAACTAATTTCCGAAAACACAGCCGAAGAGCCAACACCCTCCCCCAGATCTCGATCCTTCCATGTGGGTGTCTAAGTGGGAGAGGGATACAATTTTTAAATGTTCGTTCACCAAGGGGTGACAGTGCTACGAGGAGTCGCAGACCGGGGAATGCTGTGCTAAGCGGCTGAAAGAAGTGTCCCAAAAAAAATTTGTACGAGCCTCTTGTGGATGGAAAATGTATCCCTGACGGGAATACTGTTAGAGCGGTTGTCCTGAAACGCAGACCAGTCCGCTTTGTCATACCTCCATCTTGAGTACGGCTCAGGCGGCGGGCTTGGAACAATTAGCTTAATTACGATATGGTAGTGGTCGCTACCGCTCAGGTCACCATGATGCGTACAGGAAAAACGGTCCAAAATTATATGGAAACAGAGCGAGACATTCGCGCAGGAGGAAGTGTGGGTGTCCAAACGTTGGAACTCTAGAGTTGAGGCAGCCCAAAGAAAATGTGTCCAGCATCTCCACCAACGAGGTAGAATTAGCAGAAGCGTGGTACTTCCTCACAAAGGATGATGTAGGTTGAAATCACCCAACACTATCAATGTGAAAGGGAGTTTGAAATAGTGAGTACTAGGGGGCTAAGTAGATTGAACAAACTGAATAGTCTTGAGCCAGATGAATCTTTGTAGTTACTGCATGTAAAACAGTCAGGTGAAGAATGAGGTACGGTTCTACAGACGAGGACGACTGTACCTCCTCTGTCTGATGGATCACAATTCACAGATAAGACGGGATCACCATAACCAGAAGGGGATGGGGGGGTGCAGGAGATCGCGTCTGCAGAGTTGAATCTCCTGAAGGAAAATACGTTGTGGACTGTATACTGCGATAAGGCGGACTAACTCCTCGAAGTTGGGGTAGAACCCACTATTATTCCATAAAAGGAAAGTAGCCACTTGTGGTGATGTAATGTTTCAAAGTTGGTACA
>JABUQX010027479.1:37500-55000 GCA_015478945.1 Trachelipus rathkii | reverse complement strand
TATCTCTTGCTGGGAATGCTGAATGCATGCCTCGGAGATTGGTCGTGTGATCGCCGTAAACGACCTTTTAACTTTCGGCGAAATTGTATGGATCGTTTGGGTACATGGAAATGTCAGAGGATTAAATGTTGAGGAGAAGAGAAGGAGAGAGGTAGCATGGATGTATTTAGAAGGGCAAATTTGATTTGCTCGCTGTTGACTGAAAACAAAGATGAAAGGAAAAAGGTGAATGAAATTGACTGGTTGTGATGTGAAATAGTGTGCGTTGTCTGGTTTGTGGGAAGAAATGAGAGGAGGGATCGAGAGGAGTTGCAATTTGATATTGAGTGACCTGTGTACAAAGCTATGGTAGACTTTGTGTATATGTGAGTCCTAGAATTTCTAATGGTTAAATTAAGTTGAAAAGGGTCAAGGTGTGTGTGGTTGTGCGAATGGTCCATTGAGGGAAACGTTAAAGAGAGTACGATTTTTTGGGATTATTTGAATGATGTCTGGATTGGGGTTGAGTAGGAGCTTCAGATGATAGTGTTGGGGGACCTACATGGTTTGGATAGGTGATCAAAAAGGGATTGGTATAACAGGTGTGTTTTTGGGGTGGGGGGAGAAAATGAGAATTGGTAGGAAGCGTGATTGATTGCTGTGAAGAGAGAGGTATGTGTGTAAGTAATACTTCTTTAAACACAAAAGGAGTATCCATAGTATACTAGAGTTGGTGTAGTAGGAGATGGTATCAGAAGTTGAAAAAGTATGATTGATTTGGTGTTGGTGAGCAAGGAGATGTTGAAGTATGTGTTTAGGTTATGTTAAATCAGTGAGGGGTTTAGGAATGGGATATCGGATCATTATGTTGTTCTTATGTAAAATTAATTAGTGGGGGGCTTGATGGAGAGGAAGGTGATTACGAAGGAAGTAGTTAAAATTAAGAGTGACGAAAGTTAAGTGGAGAAGAGAATAAGAGAATAAGTATGTAGAGCGCTTGCTAGTAATCGGCGTTGAATGTGAAACAAGTTGTACTGAAAAATCTGGGGGCAAATGAAGGAAGCAATTGTTTAGTAGTGCAAAGGAAGTGTGTGGATGTGCTAAGTAGGAAGTAAGAATGTTAAAGTGAGTGGTGGGAATGACGAGGTGATGAAAGCGGTTAAAGGATAAAAAAGAAGCGTGGTTGAATGTATAAAAGCAATGATGAAGTTTCAGAAGAAGATGCTTGGAATTATAATAAGGAGGAAAAAAGAAATTACTAAAAGGTGAATACGTAGGAGAAAAAGGCGTAAATGAACAGTTTGGAAAAGGAGGATGGAATGAGACATACAGGAAATGGGAAGCTCTCTCTGGGAAGGAAGCGCGACAGGTTAAGAATGAGAATAAGGGGAATCTGTGTAGAATAATGAATAGGGATGGTGCTTTGTAACTGATGAAATGATTGTGAGGGGAGTGTGGAAAGAACACTTCGGGAAAAATCTGCACATATTAACAGTAATGAAATAGAGGTGTTAGTGAATGTGTGTGGTCTTTTATTGGTGCAAGAAGGAATTAGGTATTTTGGGGGGATGAGTTATTAGTAAGGAGGAGGTACTGGGTAGGGTGAGAAAGTGAAGAATGGTTAAATCTGCAGGTATAGATAGAAATTACTAGTGAAATGATCAAGAGCGGAGGGCGAGAATGGTGATTGATTGGATTTGGAAAGTTGTGTAACAAAGCGTTTATGGAGGGTATAAGTTTCCAAGGGATTTGGAGGAGAGCGGTAATAGTACCTTGTATAAGGGTTAAGGGGAAAAGGGGAACTGTAGATATTATAGGGGGATAAGTTTATTGAGTGTTGAAGGGAAGGTATATGCTGGTTATTTGGTCGAAAGGAGTCGCGTACGAGTGGACTGACGCTGAATTGGTGACAGACCAAGGTGCGTTTAGGAGTGTAAGAGGATGTGTGGATCAAATCTTTACATTGAAACAAATGATTTGAGAAAAATGAGGGGGAAGAAAGAAGACAAAATATATAGGTTTTATGGGATTTTACAACAGGCGTATGATAGAGTAATAGGGAAGCTTTATAGCAGGATATCTAGTGATATATTGCGTGTTCAGAGTGGTCAGGCTTTGATGGAATTCAAAAGTATTGTATGACGCTAGTGAAGCGTGTGTAAGAATAAATGCGGTGTCTCAATGGTGATTGGTTTAGGATTAATAGCGGAGTGAGACAAGAGGTTTTGTTAATGTCTCCATTGGTTATTCAATGTGTAATCATGGGATGGGGTATTGAAGAAATTCGCGGTTTGGAGGGGATGGCAGGAAATGGTGTTAGCAATGATTGGAGGAATGAGAGAGGAGTGGAGGGGCCACTTACCTACTGTAATGCGGATATTTTGTTATCTTGTGTGGCCGAGATCTGAGCAGAGTTTGAGAGGACTTGGTGGAGAGATTTAGGCAGGGTATGTTAAAAGGAGGGTTCTGAAAGTAAACGAATTAAGATAAGAGTAAGGTTATGGTTGTGAGTAGAGGTGTAGCAGATAAGTGTTGGAAAGTTATGTATAGATGATGAGCAGCTGGGAGCAAGTGTTTAGAGTTTAAATACTTTCAGGATATGTGTGGATTGAAGAAGGGAAACGGAGGTGCAGGTGTAGTAAGGAAAGTTTGAAATGGCAGGGAGGTGGCTGGTGCAATTATAAATCGATTGTGGATGTAAAGGGACTAGTCTTTGAGTAGCGCTAGAGTCTTACATGAGGGCAGTTGTTCCTAGTGTTATTGTATGTAGTGAGACTATGGTTCTGGAATAAGAAGTATAAGATCTAAAGTTCAATGTGTATAGATGGACAACTTCGGGCCATGGCAGGTGTGAAAAGAATTTATAAAAGAAGGAATGAACGTTTTAGAGAGTCGTGTGGTGTGAAGAAGGGGTAAATTAGAGAATAAATGAAAAGTACGTTGAGATAGATTGGTCATGTGGAAAGGATGAATGAAAGTCGATTGGTTAAGCGGATGTATAGTTGGAGGAGTGTGTTGAGAACCGACGGGCTGGGAGACCGAAGAGAAAGTGATTTGAGTCGGTGAACGAATTGCCTGGAGGAGAGAAAATGTGAGTTTGGCAGAGTCGAGAATAAAGGTGCGTGAATAGGAGAGAAATTGGCGGGGTTATTGTTATGAGGGCCATGTTAGTGGTCCACCTGGCGCCATGGGGATGAACCTTACATGACGATATTACCATAGTGAGGGTCCGTCGCGGTCCCATGATGCTCTTAGGGTGATTTTCTGTCTGTGACGACTTTCACTAATTAATGGTTACAGAGGGGGCGGTAAGGGCTGGGCTTTTCTTTTCGACGTTTGTCATGTTCTCCTACTGCTTTTCTTTTTCCGATGCTTGTACAGCACCTTTACCCAATCTTGGGGCAAAGAGAGAAGGTGAAGAAAGAAAGAAAGAAAGAAATATATATATTTTACTTTAAAAAAAAAAAAAAAAAAATTTATATTATATATATATATATATATATATAATATATATATATATATATATATATATATATATATATATATATATATATATATATATATATATATATATATAATATATTATATATATATAATATATATATATATATATATATATATATATAAATGGATTATTTGTAGCTACGTTTAAAATAACATATATTGTTTGACTTTAATAATTATTTCCATCAAAACTGAGTCAGGTAATTCCTTCAGGTTTTGTATGTTATAATTAATTATATATCATTTAGCTAATCATTTATTTTAGTCAATGATAATAAAAAAAATTTTTTTTTGAATAAGTGTAAAAGAGCCACCACTGCACACCAATAAAAAGCGGCCATACTGAGTCAGAAAACCAGCTACAGGGTTAACCAAAACTGAACACCATGAAAACGAGAATTCAATAATTAAATATAATAGAGTACAGTCAGTTCTCGAAAGAAAGCAAAGATCGCGTCACTTTTGAAATGGGGTGATTCTGACAATATAAATGAGAAGCGGTATTGGAAAGATATGGTGTGTAACATGGGGAAAAACCGGTCTCTGGAAGCTGTAAGAGCCTACAACCCACGAGAAAATGCCGTACCGAAAGTGGGCTATGGAAACGGCAGAAAGGACAAATAGTGGGATCCTCCCTTGCCATGAGTTAGCTATGTGTTACATTAATATGGCCAATCCGCAAACGAGCCAGGACCACATCCTTGTGCCGACTCCGGTGAAAAGACGGCAACCAAATCCCCAGGAGCGGCTTTATGCTACGCAGTTTGGCACCACGATAATCTTCCGACCAACAATCCTGCCAACATGCGAGGAAACCCTGTTTGAGTTGGGAGAAGAAATCAGCAGCTGGAAGATGTCCCAGCAGGATGGCCACAGGTAATTTTGTAGGTGGCGACGTGATAGGTCGCTCTGTCAGCCAATTCTTTACCCAGGATACCGAAGTGAGATGGGACCCAGCAAAATGTCAAATGCTTGCGTTTTGCGTGCAGCATACATAGAAACCTTTGGATGAAGGAAAAATGAGGATGTCTGGTTGTTCGATTTTGTAGTACAAGAGCACTCTGCAAGTCAAAAAATCGTATACGTGTCAGGCAGATCTAGAGTCAGAATTCTATTAATAGCCAAAATCAGCGCAGCTAACTCTGCCGTAAAGACAGATGAGTCAGAAGGGAGAGTGTGGAACACAGTGAGGTCTGGAAAGATCGCTGATGCACCCGCATCACACTCTCGCCGTGAGCCGTCGGTGTAGATGCTCACTGAGATTGCATGGAGAGCTGGGTAAGACAGAACGGAAGCCTTCAGTAGAGACGTATGGTCTCCGGATTTAGATAAGGCAGATAACTTCATGCACACCACAAAGGGCGGATACAACTAATATGGGCAGACATAATTGTAGTTAAATTGTAAAACAACCCGCACAGGGAGGCGGAGAAAACGGAAGACAGACGCTACAACTTCAGCAAACGGCCAATAGGCAGGGCTACGAGGAACCCTTGCGATGAGAGGAGTCAAAGCGGATGGGTTGGGGGGGTCTACCGGTCTGTAGGCGGAGAAACAAGAGCACATTAGAAGTTCTCTCCGTAAAGACAAGGGGATCACCCCAACTTTCACCTTCAAACTCCCCTTTGGCGAAGAACGAAATGCCCCACGAGCTATCCGCAGACCCTCATTTTGTATGGGGTCGAGAAGGCACAAGTATTCCGAAGACGTATGTCTGTATATCGCACACACATAATCCAACTTTGACCTAACCAACATAAACAGCAGACGAAGCATGACCTTTCGATCAGCACCCCAAGATGTAGATGTAAGGTGGTGTAAGAGGTTCAATGAGCGGCGACAGTTATTCTTCAGATTGCGAATATGGGAGAGATATGTTGGGAGGGCATCCAATAACAGACCCAAGAACCTCACTTACGACTCAGGGCGGATGGGTGAGGCATACATGGTCAGCAAGGGAGGCAAATCACCTCGTCTATCTCGCTTACCACCTCTACGGAAAAGCACGGTCTTCGTCTTAGTTACGGAGAAAGCAAAACCCCGTGAATCACACCACGAAGCTACCTCATTGAGGCCAGCTGCATCTGTCGTTCCATGCATGAAAGTTTGACTCCAGAAACATACAATACCAGGTCGTCCACATTGAGAGAGAACCGAACCGAAGATGGTGTGCTTGCAATGACACCATTGAAACCGATAGCAAAAAGCAGGACGCTGAGTACACTTCCCTGCGGCACCCCCTCGACCATGTCAAAATGACTTAGCAGAGTGGTGCCACAACGGACCCGGAAAGATCTATCCGACATAAGAGACTGAAGGAAGAGAGAAATTTGCCCCCTAAGGCCCAGAGAGTACAAACTATGGAGAACCCCCATTCTCCATGTGGAATCATAAGCCTTCTCGAGGTCGAAGAAAACAGCCAGGATAATTTTATTAGAGAAGAAAGCCTCACGGATATCGTGGTTCAACCGGAAAAGAGGTTCCTATGTGAAGCGATGATTCCTGAACCCAAACTGATGGTCGGAAAATGTAAGTAAGCCCTCCAACCTCGGAAGAAGGCGATTAGCCTCCATCTTCTCCATCAGCTTACAGGTTTGACAGGTTAGAAAAATGGGACGTTGGTTGTCTGCGATAGTAAGGGCCTTTCCAGGTTTGGAAATGGGAATGGTATAAGCCGTTAACCAAACTGGGGGAAGACCCCTTTCCCCAGATTTGATATATAAAGAGAGAAACGCCGAAGCAGTGGCATGGAGATGACGTATCATTTGGTAAGAGATACCCTCAGGGCCAGGTGCTCCATCCTTGCAAAATCCGGCCTCGTGAACAGTCGATTGTATGAAGGATCCTCCCCAGGAGGAATAGAAAAGTATGGGGTTTTGAGTGCGATCGCGGATCGAGTACTGAGAATCGCTGCAGCCAAGTAGCAAAATGGTATCCCAGCTCATCAGCAACTATGCCCGGAGTGGAAATGATAGTCACACTGTCTTGGGCCATAGCTGATGGCCGTTGGCGGCTCCCTGTAGTGCTTGCGAGAACTTTTACGCACAACAACACACACTGAAGAAAATGGCGTAGAAAAGTTGACTGTGGAAACAAGTTCAAAAATACTGTTTCCTAGTCCTCTTGTTTATACAACGAGACCGAGCAGTAGCGGCCTTAAAGAGGATCAAATCTGGCTAGATAGGTGTGCTCTTGTACGCTCGATAGAGTTTACATTTAGCATGGTTAGACCGAGCACAATCTGCGTTCTACTACCATGGTGTAGCAGAAGAACGAGGGATATGGGTCTCTGCCGCCTCCAGAACAACATCCGCAAATTAAGGGAATGCATCAGCAGGGGGAAGGAAAGAAGTCAGTGGTCGGGAGGCAGGGGACGTAAGTTGCATCTAGGAAGGAGGACCAATCAGCCCTGTCATAACGACAGCCGGTATAGGGCATTAGTGGATGGTCAGGGCAAAGAGATTAATGTATATTGGGTAATGGTCACTACCACAAAGATAAGGCGACCTGTCCCACAAGAATCAGTTACTGATCGATAGAGAGCATAATGAGATGTCAACACAGGAGGAAGTATGAGAGTCAAAACGTTCGAACGTTGGTAAGTCACCCCACATTGGGTGGAGAATATTGAAATCCCTTAAAACCAACAGGGGTGGAGGGAGGGTTCGAAACAGTCCGAAAAGGTCCTCTCTCATGTAACTCAGGAGAAAGGTATACAGAGCACAAAGTAAACGGGGAATCGAGGTGGACACGGGCAGCTAACAAGTGTAATCAAGTTGGAATGGGGATATGGGTGAAAGGAACTGATTCGTGGAACTGAATCGCCGCACCACCCCTCTCATTAGCGCCACGATTTTAGGAAGCGATAGGCAATCTGTATTTGGATAGTTGCAGTTCTTGGAATCATAACATTTGGTGGTGTGCAGTTCAAAGTCTACCAATTCCATTGCAGAAAAAAAATGAAGTGATCAGTCCGCAGTGCGGTCCGTAACAACCGTTGCTATGGGGTGGGCGTCCGCTTCCTTTTTAGAAGCATGTGACAATCTAAGGCGCGAGTCACTGGATGGCAAACGAGGGGGCGCCTTGTAGGTAGGTAATAGAGAATTGACACTGTAGGTTTACCCTGAGATAGAGAATGGTCGTTCCCACCACCGTGGGAGGGCCAAATCATGCTCCACATCAGAGAGTCTCGAGCCTAACGAAAGAAGAATAAATTGCATTTAAGTTTTATGGACTTGCACAGGGGTAAGATAGGATTAATATGGAAGCTGTGGCAGGTGTTAGTGACATATGATGTTGTTGGTAGGCTTCTGAATGGAATCAAAAGTATGTATGACGATAGTGAAGTGTGTAAGAATAAATGGAATTGAAAGCAATTGGTTTAATATTAATAGCGGAGTGAGGCAGGGATATGTTATGTCTCCTTGGTTATTTAATTTGAATATGGATAGGGTTATGAAAGAATTAGAGGTAAGGGTGGCAAAGGAGAGTGTTAGAATGATGGAGAATGGAAGAGAGTGGAGGAGCCCTGCTTATTGCACGGGGATGATTTGGTTTTGTGTGGCGAATCTGAAGAGAATTTGAGAGGATTTTCAGAGGGGTTTAGCAGGATGTGTAAAAGGAAGGGTTCGAAAGTAAATGTAGATAAGAATAAGGTTATGGTAGGGAATGAAAAGGGTCCTCGGTGTGAAGTCATGTTAGATTGTGTGTAATTTTAACATGTATCCGAGTTTAAATATTTAGGATATTTGTTGGATAAAAAGGGAATTGATGACGCAGAGTGTAGTAGGAAAATTGTGAATGGTAGGAAGGTGACTGGTGCAATTAAATACTTGGTAGATGTAAAGGGACTAAGTCTTGAATGAGCTAGGGTTTTGCATGGGGGTATGTTGTTACCTGTGTTAATGTATAGTAGTGAAATTATGATATGGACTAAGAGATTTAGATCTAAAAAACAATGTGTTCAGATGGACGATCTTAGAGGCATGTTAGGTGTGAGAAGAATTGATAAAATAAAAAATGAACTCATTAGGGAGTTGTGTGGTGTAAAGGAAGGCGTAAATGAGAGAGTAAAAGAGTATATTGAAATGGTTTGGTCATATGGAAAGGATGGATGATGGTTAAGAGGATTTATAATGATGAGTGTGCTAGGAGACCGAAGAAAAAGTGGATCGAGTCAGTAAAGGAATGTCTAAATTAAAGGAATGCGAATTTGGCAGATGCGAAAAGAAAGATTCATAATAGGAGTGAATGGCGGGGTTTTATGAGGAAGTATGGTTGTGGGCCTTGCCCAGGGGATGAATCCCACAACGACGAGATACCACAGCGAAGGTCCGCCGCAGTCTCGTAAAGCCCTAGGGTGGATTTTTCTGACTGCGAAAAGTTCTCACTAAAGGGTATTAAGGGGAAGATAAGGGGGTGGGAGGCTTTGTTTTCGACTTACGTCATCTTCTTCTACTACTTTTCTGTTATGCGACGCACCTCACTACAAGTCTAGAAGAAAAAGAAAAAAGAAAAAGATGATGAAGATGATGATGAAGAAGATAAAGAAGAAGATGAAGATAAGGATAAAGATGAAGATAAAGAATGAAGAAGAAAAAAAAAAGATGAAGATGAAAAAAAAAAAAAAAAAAAAAAAAGAAAAAAAAGAAAGGATAAGAAAAAAAAAGAAAAGGATAAGAAAAAAAAGAAAAAGAAAAAGATAAGATAGATAGATAGATAGTATATATATATATATATATATATATATATATATATATATATATATATATATATATATATATATATATATATAATTCAACACATTCCAATATTGTATATATATTATATATATATATATATATAATATATAATTATATATATATACATATATTATATATATAATATATAGGTAATATATATTATATCTATAATATATATTATATATATATATTATATATATATATATATTAATATATAATATATAATATATATATTGATATATATATATTATATATCTTATATAAAAAAAATTAATATATATATATATATATATAATATATAATTATAATATATATATATATATTATATATATATAATATATATATTATATTAAATATATAGGTTGTGAAAAAAACGGGTTTTTTTATTTGGTTTTTTTTTGCAAAAAAAAAAAAAAACGGTTTTTTTTTAAAACAAAATATTTTTTTTTTGTATTTTTTTTTAAATTCCTCTTTTATGGATAAATTCAATGGAAGTTAAATTAACAGTATTTTAAATACCCCCTCTAGGCCTAAATATTGACTATTAATACAGATATTTTATATATATTCAGTATATATATATATATATATATATATATATAGATATATATATAATATATATATATATATATATATATAGTATATATATATATTATATATATATATTATATATATAATATATATATATTATGATCAAAAAAGGATTGGTATAACGGTGGTTTTGGGGTGTCAAGAAAAAATGAGAATTGGTAGGACGGTGATAGATTTTTGTGAGGAGAGAGGTGTGTGTGGTAAGTAATACTTGTCTTTAAACCACAAATTTAATCATAGTTATACTATGAGTTGGTGTAGGTAGAAGATGGTATCGAATTGAAAAGTCTGATTGATTTTGGGTTGTTTGAAGAAGGAGATGTTAAGTATATGTTGGATGTTAAATCAGTAAGGTGTTAGAAATGGGATAATCGGATCTTATGTTTGTTTCTATGTAAAATTAAAGTTGTGGGGCTTGGAATGGAGAGGAGGTGATCGGAAGGAAGTGGGTAAATTAAGAGTTGAAAAGTTTAGTGAACAAGGTAATAGGATAAGTATGTAAGAACGCTCGCAAGTAAATCAGTTGAATGTGAACAGGCTGATAACTAAATAAATCTGGAAGCAATTGTTAGCAGTGCAAAAAGAAGAGTGTTTGGGTGTGCTAAAGTAGGAAGTAAGAATGCGACAGTGAGTGGTGAATGAAGAGGTGATGAAAGCGGTTAAAAAGTAAAAAAAGCGTGGGTTGATTGTCTAAAAGCAATGATGAAGTTCCAAACAGAAAGATGCTTGGAAATTAATAAGGAGGAAAAAGAAAATGCTAAAAGATGCGTACGTAAGAAAGAAGAGGTTAATGAACAGTTTGGAAGGAGGATAATGGGGACATACAAGGGAAATAGGAAGCTCTTCTGGAAGGAAGCGCGAAAGGTTAAGAATTAGAATAAGGGGATACCTGCTCAGAATAATGAATAGGGATGTGTGTTTTTTGTAACTGATGAAATGTGTGAGGGGAGTGTGGAAAGAACACTTCGGAAATCTGTATAATATTTTCCAGTAATGAAGAGGTGGATAGTGACTGTGTGTGTGGGTTTTGATGGTGCAGAAGGAATAGGTTATTTTGGGGATGAGGTTATTTAGTAAGGAGAGGAAATGGGTAGAGTGAGATAATTGAAAGAATGGTAATCTGCAGGTATAGATGCAAATTTACTGGTGAATGAATCAAGAACGGAGGCCAAAGTTTCTGATTGTTGGATCTTGAAAGTTTGTGTAATAAAGGGTTTAATGGAGGGTATAGTTTCGCGAAGGATTGAGGAGAGCAGTAATAAGTACCCTTATATAAGGTGAAGGAGATAAAGGGAACTGGTAGAAATTAATAGGGGAATTAGTTTATTGATGTTTATAGGGAAGAAATATGTTGGTATTTTTGGTCGAAAGAGTGCGTTCGAGTGACTGAAGGACTGATTGGTGAAGACAAGGTGCGTTTAGAAGTGGTAGAGGATGTGTGGAATCAGATCTTTACATTGAAGCAAATGATAGAGAAAATGAGTTGGAAGAAGAATAAATTGTATTTTAAGTTTTATGGATTTGCAACAGGGGTATTGATAGGAGTTAATAGGGAGCTCTATGGCAGGTGTTAGTGATTAATAGTGTTGGTGGTAGGTGCTTCTGAATGGAATCAAAGAATGTATGACGATAGTGAGGCGTGTGTAAAGAATAAATGGTGTCAAAAGTGATTGGTTTTTTAATATTAATAGCAAGTGAGGCAGGGTTGTGTTATGTCTTCCTTGGTTATTCATTTGTATATGGATGGGTTATGAAGAATTGAATTGGGCGGTGACAAGGAAAATGGTGTTAAGAATGATGATAAAAAAAAAGAATGGAAGAAAAAAAATGCTGAGGGTGCCCTACCATTATATGCGGATGATTTGGTTTTTGTGTGGCGAAATCTGAAGAGAGTTTGAGAGGAATTGGTAGAAGAATTTGGCAGGGTGTGTAAAAGAGGGGTTTGAAGTAAACGTAGTAAAAGTAAGGTTAATGGTTGTGAGTAGGACAGTCCTCAGGTGAAGTTATGTTAGATGGTTGAGCAGCTGGAAAAGTGTCGGAGTTTAAATATTTAAGGTATATGTTTGGTGCCAGGAAGGTGGCTGGTGCAATAAATCGTTGGTGAATGTATAGGGACTAAGTCTAGAGTGCTAGGGTCCTTACATGACGCTATGTTGTTACATGTGTTATTGTATAGTAGTGAGACTATGGTCTGAATAAAGTATAGATCTAATTCATGTGTTTCAGTGGGACAATCTTAAGGGGCATGATAGTAATAGAAGAAATTGATAGAAATGAGGAATGAACTATATTAGAGAGTGTGTGGTGTGAAGAAATGGGTAAACGAGAGGTAATAAATGAAAATATGTTTGGATGGTTTGGTTCAGTGGAAAGGATGATGATAGTGTTTTAGTCGGATGTTATAGTGGCGAGTGGTGTTGGACACCGGCTGGGAGATCGAAGAAAAGTGGATTGAGTCAGTAAACGAATGTCTGAGGAGAGAGAAATGTGAGTTTGGCAAGAGGCGAGAATAAAGGTGCATAATAGGAGAGAATGGGGTTTTTTTTTGAGGGGTATGGTTGTGGCCCACCTGGCCAAGGGAGAACACTTACACTGACGAGATACCATAATGAGGGTCGTCGCGGTCCCATTAAGGGGGATAAGGGTGGATTTTTCTGACTTGGTGACGAGTCCTTACTAAGTAATGGTACAGGGGGACTGCGACAAGTTCTTACTTCTTTTCGACTTTTGTCATATTCTTCTACTGCTTTTTCTTTTCCGATGCTTGCTACGCACCTTACCCCCAGTCTTGGGGAGAAAAAGTAGACTGAAGGAATAATATATATATATATATATATATATATATATATATATATATATTATATATATATATATATAATATATATTTATAATATATAATATATACATATATATATAATATAATATATTATATATATATTATAATTATATATAGGGTAATATATATATATATATATATATATATATATATATATATATATAAATATAATATATATATATATATATATATATATATATATATATTTATAATATTATTATATATATATATACCTATATATATATATAATATATATATATATATATAATATATATATATATTATATATTATATATATATAATATATATTATATATATATATATATATATTATATATATATATATATATATATAATATATATTATATATACGGTATATATATATATATATATATATATTATATATATATATATATATATATATATATATATATATATATATATATATATATATAATATATATATAATATATATATATATATTATATATATATAATATATATATATATATATATATATATATATATATATATATATATATATATATATATATATATATATATATATTATATATATTTATATATATATATATAATAATAATAATAATAATAATAATAATAATAATAATAATAATAAAAATAATAATAATCAGATCATGTGAAATGTAATAATTATATGCCCTAGAGCACAAATAAAACTTTACAAAGTAATAAAATCTACTTTATATATTGCATACCTGTTTTAACATATTGTATTTACTGTATTTTAATGCTAAATACCCTAAAAAGACTTGATATATATGAAAAAAAAGTAATTTTAAAAACAAAACAAAAAAAAACAAAAAATTTTGGCCTTTGGTCTTTTTTTTAAAAAAAACGTGTTTTTTTTTTTAAAAAAAAACGTGTTTTTTTTTTTTTAAAAAAACGAATGGTTTTTTTTTAATCCCAACCCTATATATATATATGTGCTGGGAATCGACCGGCTGGGAGACCGAAGAAAAAGTAGATTGAGTCAGTAAAGGAATGCCTGGAGGAGAGGAATGTGAGTTTGGCAGAGGCGAGAAGAAAGGTGCATAATAGGAGTGAATTGCGGGGTTTTGTGAGGGGGTATGGTTGTGTCCCACTTGGGACAAGGGATGAACCCTACATTGACGAGATGTCATAGTGAGGATCCGTCGCGGTCCCGTGAAGTTCTAGGATGGATTTTTCTGACTGCGACGAGTTCTCACTAAAAGGTATAAAGGGGGCGGTAAGGTTGGGCTTTCTTTTCGACTTGCGTCACATTCTTCTACTACTTTTCTGTTCCGATGCATGCTACGCACCTTACCCCTAGTTTTGGAGAGAGAAGGTGGGTGATGATGATGACGATATTGTTGTACAGGACTCACCACGGCACTCAAAGGAGCGATCATGATAGGTTGGAAGTCATTCTCAATGGGTGAGTCCTAACAAAGTTTTATTAATATTTGTCAAAAATAAAAGGTGAGTCCGAACATAATGCTATTATATGGTAAAAAAAAAAAGTAAAATATTTTAATATCACACAGGATATTCAGTTCTTGAAGAAAAGAAAATAATGCGTTACTATTGAAGCAGGACGATTTAGACAAGACATGGGGATAGCATTTAGGTGTTATGGACCATGGCGTAAGAAAATGGAGATGGCGGATGGGGTCCAGTTGAGGGCAATCCTCAGTGAACTGTGGGATGAGCCAGGGATGATTGCTTTAATAAGGGTGCAGGGTGACTGGATTTAGAGAGAGGTCAAGAACAGGTAAATGATGGGAGCAGTAAATAGCTAAAGTGTATACCCTTCATAATAAGAGAAAGGCAGCACCTTTTGCAAAGGGACGTTGGGGAAGTTTAAAATGCTACAAACAGAATTTGCAAATGGCCAGTATGGAGAATTCTGAAGTACCTCTCGCAGAATCGGTGTCAGAGCAGACGTCATTGTGGTTTGAAAGCGAAGATGATTTGTGCACATGATAAACTCACTTCGCAGACAGAGAGGCATCACATCGACTTCAATTAGAGGCCCACCCGGGGGACGATCGGAAGGCTCCTGTGGAGATACGGATGAACTCGTTTTGGATGAGAATTAGCAGGTGTAGTAGAATTGGGGAAGCTCGACCACATATTATGCAGCCATAGTCTAACTTCGACTAGATTAGGTGGATGTGGAGGTGTGAAAAGGACTTGCAATCAGCGCCTCAGAATTTTGAGGTGAGATAACGTAATAGGTCAAATGCACGATGACAAGTCGTTTTCATGTGCTTAATGTGTGGTGCGTATGTCGTGGTCAGTCCGAATGAGGTCTAGAAATCTGACCTGTGAAGTAATATGAATGGGTTAACCATGTAAGGTTAGGTTAGCGGGAGGAAGGTGGCAGGTTCTTCGATTCCCTTTTTTCCGAAATAGTACTGCTAAGGTTTTGACGGGTGAGAAGTGGAAGCCATGGAAGTCACCCCATTGTGAAATGTTCAAGAAATAATATTCTGACACCAGCGTATATCGCCAGGTCATCAACATAAAGACGGGGGAAATTTGACCGTCGCTGGGATGGTAGTAACGACGTCATTGAATCGGAGAAAATGATAATACACTAAGGACACTGTCCTGCTGAAAAACTTCATCCAGAGTAAAGTGACGTGGTATAACAGACGAGAACCGGATCTGGATGTATCTGTCTGACAGAAGGCATTGTACAAAGAAAGCAAGCTGTCCTCGGAAACCGAGTGTGTAAAGTATAAGGATTACTCCAGTTCTCCATCTTGTGCCATAAGCTTTTCAAAAAGACACCAGAACCATCCTGCCAGTTGAGAAAAATTTGCCAATGTCATAGTCCAATCTTAACATGAAATCCGCGGTCGAACGATTTTTGCGGAAGACAAACTGGAAGTTTCAAAAAGCCTGGCGACTCTCTAGAACAGGGAAAATGCTTCCAGCAACCATTTTCTTCATTATTTTGCAAGTATGACAGAAGTCTGCCAAATTTATCCTTGTCCGTCCGTCAACTTCGGATCTTTCCCAGGTTTGGTAATATGGATTATAAAAGCTGTTGTTCAAACAGAAACAGATTAAAAAGAGGATTCGTTCCAGATCCTGTTATAAAGATCCAGCAGGAACGCTGATGCAGATTGGTGAATGTGACGGAGCATTATATACATAAGACTGGAATATGCAGATATCTGGGGCATGGGCACCGTCTTTGCTATTAACAAGTGCAACTTTATACTCTGTAAGTGTAAAAAGACGGCTACAGGTACGATCTTCCCTTTCACTGCTGAAAAGTCTGGCGGTAGTGTTAATTCTTATTTTTTGAAAGGCTTCAGGATAGCGGGAAGAGCTCAAGTGGTTAGCAAAGCTATAGCCTAATTCGGATATCTGCAACAGTTTCTTTGGCAAAGATCCTGTCGGTTATATCAGGCTTATAACGTAGGACTGTGGGTGGAGAGCTGTTGAAGATATTTTCTGTATAACTTTACACACTGAAGAAAGTCGACTTGTATAGTTGACAGTCGAAGTATAAGTTCGAAAGTATGGTTTGCGCGTTTTAGCGATTGATTCGGCGAGATTTCGCAGCAGCCGTTTTGAAAATAATCATGTTTGGGGTCGTTGCGTGTCCGTTTATATTGCCTGTAGTTTTTTTCTTCTATCGGTTAGCTTGTGTATACTCTTGAGACCACCAATGGGTTGCTGAACGACAAGCAAAGGAAGACCGCGGAATGGAAGTTTCTGCTGTTGTAAACTTGTAATGATAACTTGCTGGAAGAAGTTCAAGGCAGCGTCAATGGTCGGAAACCGCTCTTTGAAGGAAGGGAGAAAGTGAACGTCTGTGACCACACCAAACTTTCACGGAAACCGGACGATGGCCTCTTTGGTTTTAAACCTTCCACGGTAAAGATTTTTCCGTACGTAAAGAGAATTTTTCGGTGCCGATCATGCACGTACTCAGTTAACAAGCGTTTAGACTTTTCTCTCCTACCATTTTTTTGGGCATCCGCGAGTAAATGTCCGGTCCGTCTTTTGCAAGACCTAAACCATAGGTCCTTCCTGACGATGCGCGATAAGGAATACTTAGGTATCTACATTTCAAGTGACATATTTTCCTTACGAAGAGGATTTCACTGAATTCATGCTTTGTGCCTTTACAGCTTTGACAGCCTACGGTGGCCATACAGAACTTGGCCTACCAGATCTATGGCGGTTTTTCACATCAATAAATATATCCTCCTATAAATTTATGGCGATACACAAACATACGGCTAATAAATCTACGCCACACTTATGGAAGGTTTTAACAGCAACACGGGTTTTGTTTATACCCCACTCCATAGTTACTTAATATACAACAGATAAAAACAGTGTCTCTAATGTAAAAGTGCAAAAGTTACATATTGACATAGGTTATGTCCTTGGATATAATAGTTTCTTAAGGCTATAGCAACTTCAACTTTGAAACTATTTTTGGGAATACTTGGTAATTACCTGGTTTTTACATTCTGATTCTACTAGAGCCAGTTTAGTTTTGGCTAATTCCATTTCAAGTTCCTTCACTTGTGGTGTCAACTCTGCGTCAGTTTTACCGCTGAAAAATTCTTCTTTTGGAACTTCACAGGCAGGGGACAGCAGCTGACTGCAACTCGCACAGCCTGATACTTTTTTCTAGAAAAAGAGAACCTTCAATTAATGTTTCCTCAAATTAATTATTTTATCAATTGGATTTACAAAATAAAACAACAAAAAACACGACTAAATATGATTAAAAATTATGTCTTAATATAGCATAATCATCTTAATAACAACTAACCTTATATTCATTTAAAGCCTTGGCAGTAGCAGCCTGCTCTTTG
>JABUQX010027479.1:0-30000 GCA_015478945.1 Trachelipus rathkii | reverse complement strand
TCGGTGAATATCCCTGAGAATAACTTGTTCACAATGACACTCCTACAAAAAGGAAGTGTTTTATAGATAAGCTCTAATTTCTATGATTATTTATTTAATATATATAAATATATATACAGCAAGGGTGTATGTTAGTATAGCAGGTATGGGTTAAGTATATATATATATGTTAATATATATAAGGTTATATATATATATATATAAGGTTGTTATAATACAGTATATAATATATATATATATATATATATATATAAGGTTATATAGTATATATAATATATAGTATATATATATAATATATATATATATATAGTATATATATATATATATATATATACGGTAATAAGTATTGTTGGCGTCTGGTGCAGGAGGCTGCTAGCACCACTGATGAATCCTAAGCAGCTTCCGGGAAGAAACGCCACTTTATCGGTGACAACGCTTCATCTCTTCAACATATAATATTCATCTATTATTGAAGGTGATTATTTAAGATCAGAACCCAACCCCTTTCTCTCAAATTGGTGGACCACCAGGATCAAAGCCACTGAGGGCAATGCGAACACCAGCAAGCACCAGTGAACACCCATCAAATCACCGAACAATCATTAAATCAAGTTTCTTCTATTGGGCGCTAATTTCATTCAGTCATCCTGTGGCGCTCTGTACCAGGTCATCTCAAGCTTCTGTAGGTGCGGACCAACTGCACGTAAGAGCACAGAGTGGTCGAAGCCTTCTCGGTGACCTTGGGGTCAAAAAGTACAATTCTAGCTTCATCTGCAGCGCTACGACGCTACTACCCGACGCTCTCCTGCCAGGTCCTGGAGTAATGAAATGTGCCTGCACCAGCTGGGAGTTGCGTGGCGCCTCTGGCAGGAGGCACCACTGATGAACTTAAGCAGCTTCCGAGAAGAAACGCCACTTTGTCGACAACGCTTCATCTCAACATCTAATATTTGCTCCAGCCATTAGCAGTGGTTATCTGCGTCGTGAACCTAACCCTTCACATAAGAGTAAGGCAGCAGAAGGTTGTTATATATAAGAGCATAGTATATATATATATATATATATAGCAGTATATACATATATATATATATATATATATATATATATATAAGGTTATATATATATATATATATATATATATATATATATATATATATATATATATATATATATATTATTATATATATATATATATATATATATATATATATATATATATATATATATATATATATATATATATATAGTATATAAATATATATATATATATATATATATATATATATATATATATATATATATATATATATATATATATATATTCTTTCTTTCACCTTCCCTGGCCCCAAGAGTGGTAAGGTGCGTAACACGCATCGGAAAAGAAAAGCAGTAGGAGAACACACAAACTTTCTTAGCAAAGCCCAGCCTCTTCACCGCCCTCTGTACCACATTACATAATTAGTGAGAGTCGTCACAGACAGAAAATCCAACCTAGAGCACGAGACGGCGACGGACCCTCACTATGGTAATCGTCAATGGGTTCATTCTCTGGCCCAGGTGGGCCACAACCATGCCCCCCATACAAAACCCCGCTTACTCCTATTATGCACCTTTTATTCTCGCCTCTGCCAAACTCACATTTCTCTCCTTCAGACACTGTTCACCGACTCAATCCACTTTCTCTCTTCGGTCTCCCAGGCCATCACCGGAATCCTCAACAGACTCTACCACTAAGAGTACATCCGTTAACCAACCCATTTCATCTATCCCTTCCACATGACCAAACCACTTCAACATACTTTCCTCTATTATTCTCTTATTTAATTTTTCTTTCACACCACCACTTTCTGCATTACGTTTTGCCTCAATTTGCCACTCCTTTTTCACACCTAGCATGCCCCTAAGATTGTCCATCTGAACACATTGAACTTAGATCTATATACTTATTCCAAACCATAGTCTCACTACCATACAATAATACAGGCACAACATACCTCCTCATAAAGTGACTCACAGCGCACTCAAGACTTAAGGGTCCCTTTACACTACCAAATTTAATGCACCAGCCACTTTCCTGCCATTCACAATTTTCTACTACACTGCTTCATCCGTTCCCTTCTCATCCAGCACATACCCTAAATATTAACCTCAGACACTTGCTCCAGCTGCTCATCATCTAACATAATTTCACACCGAGACCTGTCCTCACTCACAACCATAACCTTACCTTATCTACGTTTACTTAACCCTCCTTACATACCCTGCCAAATCTCCCACCAATCCTCTCAAACTCTCTTCAGGATCACACAGAACCAAATCATCTGCATACACAGGTAGGGCACCCTCCACTTCTCTCTCCCATTCTCCATCATTCTAACACCATTTTCTGCCATCCCCACCTCTAATAATTTTTTCATAACCCATCCATATACACATTGAATAACCAAGGAGACATACACAACCCTGTCTCTCACTCGCTATTAATCCTAAACCAATCACCATTGACACCATTTATTTTTACACACGCTTCACTATCGTCATACATACTTGATTCCATTCAGAAGCCTACCACCAACACCATCTTCATATATCACTAATACCTGCCATAAAGTTTCCTATTAACTCTATCATACGCCTGTTTAAATCCATAAAACCTAAATATATTTTATTCTTCTTCTCCTCATTTTCTCAATCATTTGTTTCAATGTAAAGATTTGATCCACACATCCTTACCACCCTGTGCACCTTGTTCTCACCACCTGGGGTCCCCTAGTCACCGACGCACTCTTCGACCAAAATACCAGCATATACCCTCCCTACAACACTCAATAAACTTATTCCCCATAATTTCTACAGTTCCCCTTTCTCCCTTACCCTTATACAAGTACTTATTACCGTTCCTCCAATCCCTTGGAACCATACCCCATAAAACGCTTTATTACACAACTTCCAAATCCAATCAATCACCATCTCGCCCAATTTCTTAGATCAGTTTCAATTTTAGGTACTTTATTCATACCTTCAGATTTACTATATTTCAACTTTCTACCCTACTCATTACCTCCCCTCCTTACTAATAACCCTGGCTATCCCCAAAATGTCTTATTCCTTCTTTGCACTATCAAAACCACACATTCACTAACACCTCATCATTACTGTTAATATTGTGCAGATTTTCGAAGTGTTTCTTCCACACTCCCCTCACATCCATTTCATCAGTTACAAAGCACTATCCCCATTCATTATTCTAAGCAGATCCCCCTTAATTTCATTCTTAACCTTTTCGCGCTTCCTTCCAGAGTTCCTATTTCTTTGTATGTCCTCATTCATTCCTCCTTCCAAACTGTTCATTTACCTCTTGTTTTCTCCTACGCATACATCTTTTTAGTATTTCTTTTTTCCTTGTTATACCCGCCATCTTTTCTTTTGAAACTTCATCATTTGCTTTTAGTACATTCAACCACGCTTCTTTTTTAAATTTCAAACCGCTTTTCATCACCTCTTCTGTTCAATCTCTATTCGTTGTTACAACATTTTCCCTACTTCCCACTTTAGCACATCCACATACTTCCTTGCACCTACTAACAATTGCTTCCTTCATTTGCCTCCAGATTTGTTCAGTATCAACTTGTTCACATTCTGATTTACTAGCGAGCGCCTTACATTATCCTTACCTCCTTCGCTCACTTAACTTCTCACCTTAATTTTTACCTAATACTTCCTTTCGTATCACCTCCTCTCCATCCAAGCTCCCCACTAACTTAATTTTACATAGAACAACATAATAACCCGACATAATCCCATTCCTCTAAACCCTCACTGATTACTATCCAAACACATACTTCCAACATCTCCTCTTCACCAACACAAAATCAATCAGACTTTTCACTTTCGATACCCATTCTCTACCTACACCAACTCTAGTATACTTATGGATACTCTTGTGTTTAAAGAAAGTATATATATATATATATATATATATATATATGTTATATATATATATATATATATATATATATATATATATATATATATATATATATATAAAGTATATATATATATATATATATATATATATATATATATATATATATATATATATATATATATATATACCTGGACATGATAGGCACGCAAATCTTTTCCAAAACCCAAACACCCCAACACCCATGCCACATTACACTCTTTGACTCCACACACCACCGCCTTCACCTCCTCCTCCCTCACCATCATTATGATACAAACAAATTCTGAACAACATTCCACCTCCACCAAATAACACAACATACACCAAACAAATCCACACGACACTAACAGAAAACTACTTAGGACGCAGACCACCAAACAACATTCTAAACACCCACCCACCAGAAATAGTACCAGAATTCAACTCACTACCAAGAACCAGTCAGTCATCCTTGGCCAAGCTAAGACGCAGCCACCACCCTAACTTGCGATACAATATTATAAATACAAATTAAACCTCAACCAAACCACCACAAACATTTGTCAAGACTGTACCCAGGTTCCAGAGGGCACATCCCACTTTTTTCTCTCCTGTCTATCTAACTCCCAACACAGAACAACGTGGAACATTTCTTCCCTGGAGGATCTCTGGAGGAGACCGGAGGCGTCGGCGGGATACCTGGAGACGCGGTATGATTGAGAAAATGAGAGAAGAATAAATTGTATTTAAGTTTTATGGACTTGCAACCAGCGTATGACAGGATTAATAGGGAAGCTCTGTGGCGGGTGATAGTAATATATGGTGTTGGTGGTAGGCTTCTGAATGGAATCAAAAGTATGTATGCCGATAATGAAGCGTGTGTAAGAATAAAAGGAGTCGAAAGTGAGTGGTTCAAAAATTAATAGCGGAGTGTGGCAGCGATGTGTGTCTCCTTGGTTATTTAATCTGTGTAGAATGTGGTTATGAAAGAATTAGAGGTGGGGGTGGCAGGGGGAAGGTGTTAGGATGATGGAGAATGGAAGAGAGAGGAGGGTGCCCTGCCTATTGTTTGCGGATGATTTGGTTTTGTGTGGTGAATCTAAAGAGAGTTTCAGAGGACTGGTAGAGGGGTTTGAAAATAAGAATTTGACTTGCTTGACGGTTAGGCTTTCTTTTCGACTTGCGTCATGTTATTCTACTAATTTTCTGTTTTTGGTGTATGCTGCGCACCTCACCCCCAATCTTGGGAAAGGATGTAGATGATATAATAATAATAATAATAATAATAATAATAATAATAATAATAATAATTAAAAAAATAATACTTACTTTTGTGATCAAAATGCGATATGTTTCCATCATTTCCATTTCGTTTAAAGATCCAGACAAAAGTTGCCATACTTCACCTCTAAGTGCTTCTGGAATACCTCTCTTTACCAAACTAGAAACTTCTTTTGGAATTGGCTGTATCTTGTTTGACTGCCATTTTACCAAGACCTGAAAAAGCTTCTACATGAGGGGATCAGAAGCAAAAGGGTGTAAGTAACAAAAATTATTTTGAGAAAAATGACAGAAAGAAAGCATTCTTGAGAAAAATTTAGCATTATAATAAGTTAAAACTACCACCGCTAAGAACTGATGAGTTGAATGAGAAAAATTTAGCATTATAATAAGTTAAAACTACCACCGCTAAGAACTGATGAGTTGAATAACATATTTCCTTGTCTACATACAGTTTGATGCTTGATGGGTCCCTTATTAAACTAGCCTCAATTTTTACAATTTTGTCATTTACACCTTTTTGCTTCCTTAATTTTCAGTAATCTTAACTTTCAATGAATTAAAAACAAACTTAAAATTTACTTGCTCTAATATCACCATGACAGCCATAATGAATTAAATGTAACATAACTGACGATTAAAAAACATAATTCAAAAAGTTACAAATTTTAATAAAAAACAGTTTGAAAGAACATATATAAAAAACAATTATAGGTAATAATAGCTTTAGTTCTTACCGGTCGCCAGAGTTCCAATTCTTTTTCAGGACAATCTTTGGAGACTTCTCCAGATCCGCTAAGAAGAGGCTCATCATCATCTGAGAAAGAATTTTACAACAGAAAAACAAACATTTAACTAAATTGAAATAGTGATAAAATGTACGATATCAGTAAAAAAAAAAAAAAAAAAAAAAAAAAAAAAAAAAATAATACAGTAATTACTACAGTATATGCAAAACAAAACTCCTGCGTTGTCAATTTTTATAATTTTGGCGTATCTTACGTTAAAGTGCTGGACACAGAAAACTTTTGATACAGTCTGGCACAAAGGCCTATACTGCTAACTCCATTCTTTTAATTTTCACTTTATCTCTCTCTAACCATTTGAAATTTCCTTTCTGGACTTTTTGTAGCAACTTTTAAGAAACTATTGTCTCCTCTTTAAAATCTGTAAACAGTGAGGTCCCTCCGGTTCTGTTTCATTTCCAACTCACTCACTTTCTCCCTCTTCTACAAATAAGTAATTTTTTATCTTGAACCTCTACGTCTATCCACTCTTTAGTCATGGACTCTACCCAACATTACTTTCTCTTTTAACAAAGACACAATCCCAACAGAACCCTAGTTGGCAACCGACCTGTATTCTTTAATTAGATTATTTAAAAACCAAACCCTTTCAAATGGCTAAAAAAAAAAAAAAAGACATTCACCGACCAGCCATGGATGGGGAGTTGGAGTGAGGAGTCGAGTCCAGACTTTTTGAGGAGTTGGGAGTCAGTTTGTTCCGACTCCCGACTCCTAGTAGAAATATTTTTGTTATAATAAAAGAAAAATATAAAATTTAATTGTTTTAATAAACCAATAATGATAAGTTTAATAATAATTATAGGAAAAATATATAACAATAATAATAATAATAATAATAATAATAATAATAATAATAATAATAATAATAATAATAATAATAATAATAAACTTCAGTATAATCACATAAATCCATATTATTTTAATTATTTTTTATCTATTTAGCATTTTAAACTAATATATATATATATATATATATATATATATATATATTTCTATTTATTTATTTATATATATATATTTTTATATATATATATATATTATATATATATATATATATATATATATATATATATATATATATATATATATGTTCTTTCTGTTAGTTCCGTTTTCTTTAAAAATTCCCTTGCATTGTATGATGAGTTCATACTCTGGAAAGAAAAGTATAGAGAGTGACAAATATGAAAAGAAAGCATAGCTTCCAATTGCCCCTCTGTACCATTAATTAGTGAAAGTCATCACAGACAGAAAATCCACCCCAAAGCTTCATGGGACCGTTGACGGACCCTCACTATAAATCGTCATCACCGGCGGGTTTATCCTCATTCAGGTGGCCACAACCATGCCCCCCACAAAAACCCCGCCATTCTCTCTCCTATCAACCTTTCTATTCGCCTCTGCCAAACTCACATTTCTTTCCTTCAGACATTCGTTCACCACTCCAACTCTTTCTCTTCTTCGGGTCTCCCCAGCGGCCTGTTCCCAACACACTCTACTATATATCCTGCTTAACCAAATCAATTCTACATTCATCCTTCCACGTGACCAAACCATTTCAACATATCTTTCATTTATTCTTCCTTATTTACCCTCTTTCACAATTCACAAATCCTCATACGTCTTCATCTCCCTCTATTTATTAATTTTTCCTCACCTAGCATACCCTTAAGTATCGTCCATCTGGAACGATTGAACTTCTTAGAATGCTGGTATTTTTATTCCAGACCATAGTTCACTACCATACAATAACACAGGTAACAACATATCCCCATGTAAGACCCTAGCGCCTGATTTCTCCCAGCTTTACATTCACCAACGATTTAATTGTACCAGTGCCACCTTCCCGCTATTCACAACTTTCCTACTACACTCTGTATCATCCGTTCCTCTTCTCATCCAACACATACTATAAATATTTAAACTCAGATTTTTGTTCCAGTTGCTCACCCTCCAACATAACTTCACACTGAGGACTGTCCCCACTCACAAACTCATAACCTTACTCTTATTCACGTTTACTTTCAAGCCCCTACACACCCTGACAAATCTCTACCAATCCTCTCAAACCTTCTCTTCAGATTCGCCACACAGAAACCAAATCATCCGTATATAACAGGTAGGCACCCTCCAATCATCTCCATTCTCCATCATCTCTTTCCTAACAACATTTCCTACATCCCCCAATTCCTCGAATTCCTTCTCATACCCCATCCATAATATACAAATTGAACTGCGAGACATAACACAACCCTGTCTCACTCCAATTATTAATCCTAAACCAATCACCATTGACACCATTTATTCTAACACTATATGTTTCACACTATCGTCATACATACTTTTATTCCATTCAGAAGCTTTACCACCATATATCACCACAATCGCTATAAAGCTCTATTGAACTCATCACAACTGTTGTAAAATCCATAAAAACTTAAATATAATTTAATTTTCTTCTCCTCATTTCTCTTCTGCTATATATATATAGTATATATATAAGAGATAGTTAAGTATATATATATATATATATAGATATATATAGCTAAAGTAGAAGATATATATATATATATATATATATATATATATATATATATATATATATATATAAATATATATATAAGTATATATAGTATATATATATGTAGTATAGATATATATTATTGTTATATAATGTATATGGTATATATATATATATATATATATATATGTATATATATATATGCAGATAGCATATATATAAGATATATACAGTGATGGGCATCGATACAAAAAATTTGCCTAAGCGATACCGATACATCGATGCCACACAAAAATGCATTTTATCATACTCATATAAACTTACCTTCCTTATACACTGATAACTATTACATATCGTCGATATAGCGTACTAGATACTTTTAAGACTAGAATTATAAATTAACGTTATATATATATATATATATATATATATATATATATATATATATATATATATATATATATATATATATATATATATATATATATATATATATATATATATATATATATATATATATATATTATATATATATATATATATATATATATATGCACTCCTACATTGTAAGAGAATATGATGAGGTACTAAAAAGATTAGAAAACCTGATTTTTCTCATACACTGAATTTCCTTTTAAAAATACCAAACAGCATTTCATCAGACAGTCTGCCTCTTTTAGGAGAATGAATATAACCTACCAAACTGGAGGGTCTTTCTACTGAAGCTGATGATGTTGTGGGGTGCTGTATTTAAAAATGAAACTGCAAAACACCAGGAAAATGACGTAGAGATTCCAGTGAAGATTTTTATTCAGCAAAATATTTGAGAAACCTCCATATCCATCGAATCTTCGCTTGAAGTCGTGGTAATGCCAGTTGATATTTCATAATCATAAAAGGCATTGGCACTACTTTCAAAAACTGCATAATCAGTCATGCTATTTGGGCTATCTTTTTGGAGGGCCTAAATTTATAGAATTCACCAGCATTTCTTGGACTCCTTTTGTCAATGCAGTAGTTTTGATGTCACTGTTAATCGAATTGATAACCACTTTAACTTGAATCTTGGATTTGACACAGAAGCTAATATTGCTAGTTTAGTTTCATGGCATATTTCCAGATTGAGAAACTTTTGAAAATATTTTGAAAAAAACCCCTTTTGAAATGGTTCAGCGGGCTGACAATGCTGAAGGGGCTCATTATTAAGGCGATTAATTTTTTTTAATCAACTGCTAGAAGAGTTGGCATCAAACATTTAAATTTACTTTCTCATTAAATTATATATATATATATATATATATATATATAAGATATATAGAATATAGCAGTTATATATATATATATATAGTAGTATATATATATATATATATATATATATATAGCAGCAGTAGTATAGTATATATATATATATATATATATATATATATATATATCTATATAGCAGTATATATATATATATATATATATAGTATATAGGGTATATATATAGATATATATGTTATTATGGTATATATATATATATATATATATATATATAATTTACAACTTACAACAGTCCCAGGAAAGGTCAAGACCCTGTTAAAGGGGGCCAGAGCTCTCTCTCCATCTCTCCTCATCCTCCTGCACTCCCCTCTTCTCCAGCACGACAGCATTCATGTTTTCTCACTGAGCCCATTCCAAGTGTCTCCACCCCATATCTCCTGTGGTCTTTCAGTAAGGGGGTACCTGCCTAGCTTCCCCATACTGAGGCTTATTCTTTATATCCTGTACATTTTCTCCTCCCTTCCAACACCCCACTCCGTATTTCTGTATTTCTCCACCATCTAAATCTCAGTCCCTTCCACATCTACTCTTAGCTCTCCCCTTCCTTCTTCCCTACTAACCACAATGATCTCAGTCTTATGTGTTCATAGTCAGACCGGCTTCTCTAAGCCTATTAGCAAAACATGTTACTACCTCTCTCAGCCTATCTTCCTCTTGCCCAGCATGCCAAGTCATCTGCGCATGCCAGAATATCAATCCTAATTCCTATATCCTCTCTTTCACCTCTCTTTTAATACTACATCCAGATATGTTGAACAAACAGGACAACATGTGCTCTGCTTGACTCTGGGCTTAAAAACCATTCCTTATTCTTATATTCTGTTTTACATTACATTTATTATTCTTATACAAACTCTCCAGGGCCCCTCTCAACTTTTATCCACTGCATATTCTCTCTCTCTCTAGCACTCTACATAGTCCCTTCCTCCTAAGCACTGAATCAAAAGCTTTCTTAGAACTATGAAATACATATGCTGCTTTTCTAACGTAATTTTCAAGGCGAACAAGAGATCCGCCGTGCTTCTGTTCTTTCTATATCCGAGCTGCTCTTCCCAGTCTGCCTCTATCACTCAGTTTACCAAAGTATTCTCTTCATGCCAAGTGTTCCAAAAAAGAATGTTACCCTGAAGTTGTTAGCGTACCCCAGCCTTTCCCTTATATATTGAAACTATGATTGACTTTCCCTGCTGCCTTTCAACATCTATTGGAACTATTTTAAGTAATTCTTTCATTTTTCCTTCTTTGATAGTTCGGTTTCCTTATGTTGCCAAACTTTACTGAAGATCCTACTCCTCGAAATCCTCACTTCTCCTCCTTCAACTATTATCTCTTTCTCCTCCCATCCCCCCACCTGCTCATTCCATTTAACAGTTCTCTGAAGTATTCCGTTTATCTCCTGTTTTTTGTTGATTCCTCGTCTTTGTAAAATTCTCACCTTGCTAATCCTGATATTGCAATAATTCTCTCCTTCTTGACCCTCTCTATACAAGCTTTGTCACTAAAAATCCTCTTCTTTTTGTCTCATTATCTTCCTTAATAACATTCGCCTCTCTCTTTTATCCCTTTTCTTTTATTGTATCCATTCACTCTTTCATTTACCTCCATATATTGGCCCTGTCTGTAGTTCTATTTTTCAACCACCTTCCTCATCAATACTGGCCTTCCCTTATTGCCCTCCTTCACTTTTCAGTCCACCCTCTGTAAATTTTTCCTCGGTTCCTCCCCTACCCATCCTTTTACCCAGCCTCCTCCTGTTTCTTTTACTTTTCTTTGTATCTCCCCATCTCCGCTGACTCCTTCTAATTGTTCTAGATTCTAACTTATTATTTCAATATATTCCTTTTCTTGTCACACTCTTTCAGTGACTCCACTTTAATCATATTTCTCTTTTCTTTATTCTGCAACTTCTCTGTCTTCACTTTTAGTCTGTCACAAATAATCTATGATATAATGTAAATTACTCATTTTTTTGTTATCTATTATCAGATTTCCAGATATTATATAAGCCCAGGCTAGATCTCCTTGATCGAATTTT
The DNA here is from genome assembly GCA_015478945.1 of Trachelipus rathkii. NCBI lineage: Eukaryota > Metazoa > Arthropoda > Malacostraca > Isopoda > Trachelipodidae > Trachelipus > Trachelipus rathkii. The sequence goes on along the minus strand of JABUQX010027479.1, from coordinate 18,091 downwards.
CTTTGATATTGTTCCATCTATATCTTGTGAACCCATGTGAGGTCCTCTGTTAAAAACATTCATGATCTTCATTCTCTTCCTTAAACAGAAATCTTCAACATCTCCTGCAATATTTCTATCTCCTTCCATACTGTCCCACCATATTTCTCCACCTCGTTCCCTTCTCCTCCTCCCACTCTGTATTGAAATTCCTAATATGCAGGATATATATATAGAGCAGCAGCAGCAAGTATAGCAGCACATATATATGTTGTTGTTATATATATATATATATATATATATGTTGCATATATATAGTTATATATATATATATATATATATATATAATATATATGTTGATGAATGTATCGAGTAATATTTGATCAGATTTTTTTCCGATATCTATAGAAAAAGCAAAGGCGATACCGATACTCGATACATTTAGGAATTGTCTAAGCGATACCGATAACCGATACAAATGTATCGATCGATACGTATCGCCGATGCATGTATCTAGATACTGCCCATCACTGTATATATATATAATTTAATAGATTGAATAATGAAAATATTTGAAACATTTTGAATTTATGGGATTATATTTATAACTGCACTTTATTATTATTATTATTATTATTATTATTATTATTAGTTATTATTATTATTAGTTATTATTATTTATTTATTATGTTATTATTTATATCACTTTTAGATTTCCAAGGTTCTAAATATTTATTTTTGTACATTATTGAGTTTCCTTAAAATAATTTTTGAAAATAATTTATAATTCGTCTATGTACTTGAGACATCTTCAGAGGAAATTTTTTTGTAAGCGAATGAGTGTTTTAATTGATATATACAATAATTAAATCAAATAATATTAAGTTTAAGTGACAATTCATTAAATTTTGTTAATATCTGGTCTACAGGTTTTGATGTAGGAGGTCTCTGCTAATTTGCTTCTGACCCCCTAGCACGATCTGTATAATATTGTGAAGTGTTTGAAAATATTACCTATGGTTGATAGACCATGTGTCGTGTGGAAATGTGCAAAGATTTTACTGGGGTTGTAGCGATGTTGATATGGCCTATCTAACAATCTATTCGTCGTGTAACCAATCTATGTCAACGTAGTCTGACTCAGGGCAGTTAAATTGGTACACAACGTGATGGTTGTCGGGCAAAGCATCTCTTGTGCTAAAGGAGGATATTAGTTCTTTGGATTCAGTGGTACAGTCTCGACTTCACTCTTAGGTCTCTTTACCTTTGAGGCGAGAGTTCAAAATATTAGGAAGGCACTTCTCTTCCATATTGAAGTCTATAACATTGGAAGTTTTGAAGAAGAAACCTAGTTATTTTTACTTTCTTTATTATATAATTTTGTAAGCATTTTAATAATTAAGTTTTCAACTGAATATTGTGGATGATCACAGTTAATTAAATTTTACATAATGCGGCAAATTTCTTCATCAAAAGTTGTCTAAGTTGAACATATGTTGTATACTGGTAAACTAGAGTATTTACGATATATTCATTGTGAATAGTCGGTGAATAGGACCCATAGTTCATATATAGACCATTATCAGTGGGTTTGAAATTTATACCTGTAGATAATGAGCCATCAGAATTAAGGTTTATTTTGATGTCTAAAAAACAGATAGTATTATTAATCTAAGTTTCGTAAGTGAATTTTAAGCATAGCAACTCTTGAATTCTATTGATGAACTGATGTATATGATCAATGTTCCTAAAGATAGTGAGGGCGTCGTCGACATACCTTATGTAAAATACGGGGTTAAAGTTACTTGCTTCACTAAGGATTTTGTTTTCCAGACTGGAATTATTATTATTATTATTATTATTATTATTATTATTATTATTATTATTATTATTATTATTATTATTAAAATTTTATGATTACTATTAATTTATTATCATTATTATTGGTTTATTAAAATAAAATTGAATGGTTAAATTTTTCTTTTACTATAACCTGCAAACTATTTTTGCAAGGAGTCAGAAGCCAAATATGACTAACTAGAACACCTTAAAACGGCCTGTATCGTGGTATCTCGACTCATGACTTGAACATGATAAGAGCTGCACTTAGTTTTTTCTTCAGTTGGTCGACTTTTTCATAATTTATAAAAATATTAATATTATAAAATACTAAAAAAAAATGTAAAAAACGCACCCCCTCCTTGAATTGGGCTAAGCCCGTGAGTGGTGGTGACAACTGTATAAAAAAAAAAAATAACGTAAAAGTAGAAAATATCTGCGTTGGTTGAATATGCTTATTGATAGGGTAGGAAAAAAAAACTACTTTTTTTTTTAATTAAAAAATTAATATAGCATTTTTTTTGCTTGGAGATATTTAGCTGAATGTGAATTTTATTGCTAAAAAAAAAGTTTGGGATACAAGGTTAAATAATGAAAAAATAATTGTAACTCTTTAAAATATAAATAAATAATAAAGTGTATGGAACTACAGCAAGTAGCAAGGCGTCTAAATATATTTTTCCTTTAGAATAAAAATACGGGAGTTATTTTAAGTGAAAAACTTTCGCAAAAAAGTGAAATAGCTCGGAGACTGTCTTCAGTTCATAAAAATTAGAAAGAAATAAGTATAATGTATTACTTTACCTGAATCCTCTTCACCACCAGGTGTTTCAATAGAAGCAATAGAAGGTGACCTCCCAACAGCAGAGAGAGAAGAAAGTGTTGAAGATGTTAGGGAGGAGAGATTGAGAGAAAGTGACAATGTACTTGGTCTCAGTCGTTCAACCTCTCCAAGATTGTCCACGCTCACAACCACATACTGAGGGTCGCCTTCCGGAGATGTTTCCACCTTTACAAATGAGAAAGAGAAACAATTCTCTTTTATCAATATCTATTTTATAAACCTTACATACAAGCATAATGAAATATTTTTAAATAAATAAAATCCTCATAGTATTATATAAATATATTATTATATATATATTATATTTATATATATATATATATATATATATTATATATATATATATATTATATATTATATTATTAATATATACCGTATATATATAATATAATATAATATAATATAATATATAATATACTGGTATACTATATATATATATATATATAATATATAAGAAATATATAAGTATATATTATTATTTAATATATATATATATATATATATATGATAGCTGGGGTTGGGTCCGCTATTGCTTATTATTACCTTAGAAATGCCCACTGCATGCCTCGCGATTCCCGCGCATGTTTGAGCCACCCTACCCCTAGTTACGGGGAAGAAAGAGACAGATGATTATATATATATATATATATATATTATATATATATATATATATATATATATATATATATATATATATATATATATATATATATATATATATATATATATATATATATATATATATATATACACGAGAAATTTAAAAGGAAAAGATTCCACTTTTTGGTGAAAATAAACTGAAATAGCCATTTTGTAGGCCTTACGTAGCTGCATCGAATGATGTAAAGGAAAGATTTCATTGTTTTATATGCCACTGTAGGACGTTTACGTTGGAAGTGTTATAAAAGGAAAACATTTCTGGAATCTTTCCCTTCTTCAACTCAGCTGTGTGCAGTTTGAGTTTAGGTTGTGAAGTGATTATTACTTTGTGTTATTAGCAAGTGTTTTACGAATAGTAATTAATTTATCCTCGGTAGTTTCTATTTGTGTTATGCGTTGAAACAGCACCGATAAAATGTTTTTGAGTGTGTGAAAGTTCAGTAAAAAAGAGAAAAGGGAGTGGCAATATCACTAAATAATGAAAGAAGTTAGGCTAAAAGGAGAGGAGTTTTTGACCAAGAAAGCTAGGTTAGTGGAACCAAAAATGACAGGACCGGATTGTAACTGTAAAAAAAACGTGAACCATGACGTTCAACAATGAGCAAAATGAACCTATTATTTGTACAGTTTGCATTGGTAGGCTTAAAAATGAACAAGACACTTTCCTAATGGGAATGATTGAATGTCATGATGTCAGTCATCATAGGTCTAAGAATGAGGAATCCAAGCAGTTTTCATCCTCTTTTAAGTATTTCGCAATGAAAGTGGCCAATCGAACAGAGGTATGCCGAAATGCTTTTCTTGGTCTACACGCGATATCTAGTAAAGGTGCTTTTAGGCTTACAGCAATTTTAGCAAAAGGTGCAAAGCCAATTGATATGTGTGGTAAACATTATAGCCGCAATAAAATACCACAAGAGGTTTTAATAAAACTTGATAGATACAATGATACTTTTCCTAAGAAAACCTCCTATTATTTCACTACACCAGTGACTTATCAAGAAGCTGGCTTGACATGCAAACAAATGCATGATATGCTAATCGGAAAGCATCCTGACCTTAAAAACATTATAAAGTACGAGTACTGTTTGAACAATACAAAGAAAACCATGGGTATCGATTTGGCAGACCTCAGGTCTACATCTGTTCAACCTGCGAGGATCTTAATACCAAGATTAAATCCCAAACACTAAATAACAATGCAAAGCATACAGCAGCAGCAGAGCTAATAGTACATAAAAGAAGGGCTGGTAAATTTTATATAAAAATTAATGAAGTTACTGAAATGTGTAAGAACAGGTATGATATTGCCAGAATAGCCTTTTATTTCAAGCAGAATTTTCTTTACCATCTATGCCAGTGCAAGAAATGTTCTATTTGCGAAAATTGTCTCATTAGGTTTTTTGAGTACATAGCCTGGGTAATCACAAAGCAATGTTCTACACATATCAGGAAAACGTAGAAAAAAAAAACCCCGATAAAGTTTGTTCAATGTGAATCACTATATTACTAGCGATATTTCTCCTGAAGTTAAAGAGTTGCACATCTTTAGCGATGCTTGTCCCGGCCAAAATCGAAATCATACACTAATAAGATTTCTTGTGAGCCTAACTATAACAAGACGGTTTAATGTGACAAATGGCTACTTTCCAGTCCAAATTCACAGCTTCCTTCCGTGCGACCGTGACTTTTGAATAATTAAAAGTTATTCGACGCTTTGACCGAATTTACTCCTTTGTCCAATATGATGAAATGATTGAAGGAGCAAAAAAGATTGCCCCTTTATTTAAAGTTCACTCATTGAGAAATGATGAAATCAAAGATTTCAAATATTGGTGGCCTATTCTTTTTAAAAAGACTGCAAAGATCTTGACACCTGGAACAAATGAACAATTTATAATTAGCAGGTACAAACATCTACTTTTTAAGCAAGAGGAGAGAGGATACATTCACAGCGCAAACTTTCAAAACTTGTTACAAGGAGTAAATTGTATTCCTCCCTCTCAAGGCCAGAAAGAAAATAGAAGAGAGAAAAAATTCTTATATCTCTGAAAGACTTTTTCTCAGACTTATCTCCAGTTTCGTGCTGTTGGTAAGGATGAGTGCTGGAGTTATAGTATTATATATTATATGTATATATATATATATAATATACTATTTAATATATTATATAAATAACTATATATATATATATATATATAAATAATACATTTAAATACATTTAATACATTTACAGCATTACTGCACCTGTTTAAGTTTCAGGGAGAAGAGATGAGTCAAACTTTTCTTGGAGTAGTACCAAAATCTCTCTGTTTGTGGATACACACGAACTTTGGTTTCAATTATAAATCTTACAGGTTCCTGAATACCTCCTGAAAAGATATGAAATTCATTAGAACAATATGAATATAAAGTATCAAAATTAATTTCACTAATATATCTTGAAGTTTTTGTCGCCAGGAAAGGAGATAAAATTAGTAATAAGGTCAAAGAGTTATAAATTGTTTTTTTTAACTTACTTAAATTGTTTTTTTTAAGTTACTTACTTATAACCAGATCGATTGCAACAGTCATAAACCCTCTTATGTCCTTTGGTGATTCCTGGTTTAAAAGCACGTAAACTGGGTCTTTGGGGTCCCAAAGACCCGAAGTAACGTACCCTCGCTTTTCTCCATTAGTATTACCCATAGATGTCTGGAACAAATTATCAAAACTAAGCAAAAAAAAAATTAAATAAATTACTGTACAGAAGGAATCATAATAATTAAAATTACCATTTCAAGAAGATTCATATCAGCATGTTTTACTTTACGTCCATGAGCTACAAGTAGTCCAAAGCATCTTTCTATGACAAGCTCTTCTGAATCTATGGAAAAACGAAAGAATACAATTCAACAACCCACCTAACTATGCAGTATGCACATACCCCACACACCAAAGGACGGAATAACACCTACCATTTATATGGTCATTGTTAGGTCCGGGCATCACAGTAAAGGTAATTTGCTTCTCAATATTACTCCTAAGTTTAAAACACTCTTTGTCCCTTGGTACTATGTTGAAGTTGCCCTTAAAAAAAAAAAATACAATGTCCATAAATTCATTAGAAGACATTATTTGCAAATTTATATATATATATATATATATTATATATATATATATTATAATACTATATAAACTATATATATAGTATATACCTATATATATATATATTATGTAGTTAATATAACTATATATATATATAATATATACTATGTTAAGAAAGAACATCTAATATAAAGAACGATTTTAAAATGCAATATTAAATCTTATATATTATATATTATTCATATATATATATTATTTATTTATATATAAATATATATATATCCTAATACTTATATATAATAATATAGTATATTATATATATATAATTATATATATATTATATTATATATATATAGTATACATGTGCGTATTATATAATATATATATATATATATATTTAATCATATCTAATTTACCTTTCCATCATCTTCTTTAATCTCAAGAGATATATCAAAATGGTAATCCTTGTGTTCACTTCTGGGAGCCTCTTTCCTCTGAGCCAATTGCTGAGGTGGTACTCGATGAAAGGCACTTACAAACGTGACAATTACGCGGGCAACCTTTAAAACCATATGTCTTAAGCATATGAAGTTTCCAATGATCAATTTTTTAGGTTTTAAATACATTGTCATTTTAAATCATACAATCCTAATCAGTAGTTCTTAAAACAAAGAGAAAAAATTTTTGCTATAAAAACTCACCGCTTCAGGTATTTGACATCGAAACACATGACACTGAAAAATTGTAGTTTGCTCAGATTCACTTTGAGAAGTCTGCGATGATGTGAAAGCAAAACAGCATGCCTCGGGTGTTCCGGAATCTCCCCTTGCACAAAAAATAATGTTATGTATCTTAAACCTGACCATTTCAGTTTCTGTAGCATCGTCATAGACACTGTTGAGGTGAGCAAATAATAATCTGGATTAGAATGGTGGCATTAATTCACAGTAGAGGGAAAGACTACGAAGTTTTGGATTGTGATATAATTATTTATATCATATTGATCCAACTCTTAGTGGTGGGAAATCTTAATTTAACAACAAAAAAGCAACACCAGGGCTTTAGACAACGACATGGAGAGAACTTTATTAACAAGAAAAAACGACGTTTCGGAACTCGACTGATTCCATCATCAGGCTATAAATAATAAAATAAAATAAATGGAACAAGTATAAATAATATGAGATAATCTAACAATATAAAATTAAGAAAATCATTATCATACAAAACTTGTTTAAATTAGCTTTCAAAAATGCCACAAAAAAACAAAGTGGGTTAACAGAACTGAAAACTCGGAAATTAACATAGAAGATATTAAAAACATATAAAATAAATGACATGAATGAACGGTTTTTATATATTATAAGAGGGTTAACTTTTTAAAACCTGTATAATCAATTAACACTTCAATGAAACAGAGAACAAACACGTGAGGAAACTTACTTAGTCACAATAAAATGCACTACACTCGAAAATACAATACAGGTTGAAGACGGACAGAACTTTCCATCTGAGAGGTTAAAGCAATAGTAGTTTAAACGGGCCAATCAACAACGATAGTGGCCCGTTTAAACTACTATTGCTTTAACCTCACAAATGGAAAATTTAGTCAGTCTTCAACCTGTATTGTTTTTTCGAATGTAGTGCATTTTATTGTGACTAAGTAAGTTTCCTCACGTGTTTGTTCTCTGTTTCATTGAAGTGTTAATTGATTATACAGGTTTTAAAAATCTTAAATTAATATCTTCTATGTTAATTTCCAAGTTTCCAGTTCTGTTAACCCACTTTTGTTTTTTGTGGCATTTTTGTAATTTAAACAAGTTTTGTATGCTAATGATTTTCTTAGTTTTATATTGTTAGATTATCTCATATTATTTATACTTGTTCCATTTATTTTATTTTATTATTTATAGCCTGATGATGGAATCAGTCGCGTTCCGAAACGTCGATTTTTCTTTGTTAATAAAGTTCTCTCCATGTCGTTGTCTAAAGCCCTGGTGTTGCTTTATGTTATATTTATATCATTCTACACATATTCCTCGAAAATAGTACTGGTTTTCTAGATGGTAGGTTTCATTAGCTTTTATTGTGTATCGTTTCGGGCTGAAACATAGTTTATTTAAAAAAAATAAAGTTCTCTTAATGTTTTACATTTAAATATCCATGCAGGCTCTTTTAGCATCTAAGTATCTTATTATTATTACTTCTGAGAGAGAGAGAGAGAGAGAGAGAGAGAGAGAGAGAGGAGAGAGAGAGAGAGAGGAGAGAGAGAGAGCAGATCGAGAGAGAGAGAGAGAGAGAGTGAGAGGAGAGAGAGAGAGAGGAGAAGAAGATGAGATGAGAGAGACGAGAAAGAGAAAGAGAGAGAGAGAGAGAGAGAGAGAGAGAGAGAGAGAGAGAGAGAGAGAGAGAGAGAGAGAGAGAGAGAGAGAGAGAGAGAGAGAGAGAGAGAGAGAGAGAGAGAGAGAGAGAGAGAGAGAGAGAGAGAGAGGCCTAGCAGTCAGACTGAAGAATCTTTCTGAGAGAGGATGCAAAATATATATATCGTATGTAAATTTTTTAGTTTTGAAAAAAATTTGAAACATGGGAGGGGGGTGGGGAAATTGACTTGAGGTCTGTGTGTCAACTAATTTATTATATGAAATTATGAATTGTCAGAGTTAAATGAGTATAAAATTATAAATTATAACCTTTGAAAATGCATATAAATGTTTAAAAAAATTAGTAGCTGTTTTAGCAATGCAACAGCCACTTTAGGAATCAAAACTTTTGTTAGAATTGGAATCAGGAATTATTTTGACTTCATCTTATCACTAGCTTGAATCCTACCTTACATAAGCATTTTACTTGCTGAGAATAGTTTAAAAATAGCTTACAAGTGAATAAAACTCAGAAACAAATGATCAGCTAATACTCACATTACATATCCCTCAGAATTTGAAGGTATGGAGAGTGATACAACAATAGGCTGTGCTTGGGTCTGAGAGTTGAATATAGCCATATTTTTTTGTATTTCATTTTGTGATCTTGGAGCATTAATGATGGCTGCTCCGAGGTAAAGAACTTGGTTAAAAATAGTATAATCACCAGTTGCTGGTTCAGTGTCCAAATCAATATCTGCAACAAAAAATAAAATAAAATTACAGTAATTAAAAATATGTACAACATAATATGCAATTATATAAAAGAACTATACTAATAAATTTTTTTGGGTTTTTGTTAATAAAATAATTCATAAATATAGAAATCTAGAAATTTATAATTTTTTAACTTCTTAATGAGAATTTTTATTCATGTATAAAAAATTTGTGTCTAGATGGTAAAAACTTACTTTATAAGTGAAAAATAAAAAGTGCCAGTAATATATAAGCTTATGAGAAACTAGTTGTTGCAAAACTCACTTAGTTAATGAATAAAGATACTATTTTAATGAATAAAGATACTATTTACCTGTTCTTGGTAAATTGTGGTAATTAGGATTATCTTTCCCTGTATTTAATTCTGAATCATTCTCTTGATTGAATGAGGGTCGTATACTTTGAAGAGAAATGTGAGATTCTTGTTTGGAGTTATGAACAAAATTTCCTTTCTCCTGGTCTGAATTTGTAGGAGAAGGGCTTGATGACTTTTCCTTCAAAACCTAACATTAAGAAAACAAAATTAACTTTTCAAGAATAAAGAAAAAAAAAGAATTTTCAATAATGCAAGATACAACAAAGCTTACAAACCTCCTGTAATTCATTTTTCAAATCCTCCAAATTTCCATTATTAGCTATCTTAAGCATAGGTTCTGAGGGTGTACTAGCCTTAGAAGAAACTTTTCCAGCTTGATTTTCATTTTTAATTTCTTTGTTAGTATGCTCAACTTCAACATCACAGGCAGATGTTGCCATATTTGTAACAAGTGTTGGAGAAGATGAATCGCTTCCTATAATCTCATATTCTTCACTTGTACTAGTAGCATCTTCCATTTTCAAAAATTCAAATTCATGCTATACAATTTACATTAAAAAAATTGATATATCTGATACTGGGTAAGCAAATATCAATAAGAGAAAATAATATTAGAATATAAGATAAAGTCCAGTTTGGCTACTATTTTTCTCATAAGCCGAGGCAAAACAATTGGGTATATAAACAAATTATCAAATAGAAGTGCGTATCTTGCTCATTTATACATATGAAAGTATCACATTGACAGGATAAATGATTTAAAAAATAGTGATTTTTGAAATGCCATTTATTTATTTTGATTTTTTTTTTGATTTCATAAATGAAAAAACACTATCTTTTTTTACTATTTGTCTTATCAATATGAAATTTTTAGAGCATGTATAATTACGCAAAATACACATATTTATTTAGATAATGTTTGAATATTAAATGATTTTTTCACTGTACATGGGGGGAAAAATTCATAGACCTTACAGACAGAAATGATATGATTTTTTGATTCAGTACAAAATATATAAGAAACGAGTACCAGTACTGAATCATATTGAAAGCCTCAGCAATTCCTTTATTCTCATGGAAAAAATAAGATAGAAAATAGTGAAATGGATTAAATACAGCCTAATAAAGAGTGAAACACTATTTTTGTACAATAAATACACCAAAAACAAAAAGTTTACAATGAAAAAGCATACCTAATATCGTAAATGGAGGTTGCCATATTGAATAACGATAGGTCTTAAATCAATAGACAGATATTTGAAAATTCTTAAAATACAGTGAAATAGTAAATTTACCAGTACTCATGAGTCAGGGATATTAGAGGGAGCCCCCCTGTAAACAAATGCCTATCTGTCATGAATTCAAATGACTGGCACAAGAAAAATTATTTAATATTTAGATATATTGATATTCAATATCATAATACCCTGAATGTATCATCAATATATAAGGTCTAACTTCATGAATGATAGATTGCCATTAATTTAATAAAATTTATTTTATTTTTTATCTGATGGTTTTTATTGGTGGTGTGCCTGGGCCCCAACCGGCCCCGAGCTCAGACACCGAAGAAAGAGAGTCAGTAAAGAATGTCCCGGGAAGGAGAGAGGATGTAGTCGGACAAAGGTGAGTAAGAAAGGTGCATAAGTGAGGAGCTGAAGGTACGAGGTTTCATAAGAGGATATGGTTGTGGACCTGCACCAAGGAATGAACCTATATGCGAGCTAACCACAGGTGAGGGTCACTAGCGGTCTTGCGAAGCCGTTGATAGATTTTTTTTTACTGCACGTAATCTCACTTAAGGGTTTGAGGGGATGGTGTCTACTTTACGTGACTGCCTCTGCTACTTAGACTATCCTATTTCTGTGCATGTTAACAACCAACCACCCTATCCTATAATCTGTAGAAAGTGAAGGAGGATATATATATGATAGTATATATATAACTATATAATAATATATATATATTTTATATATAAATATACACTATATTATATATATAATATATATATCCACTAACTCACACTATTATATGTATATATATATATATATAATATATATCATATATATATAATATATATAATATATGATATAATATATATATATATATTATATATATTAATATATATATCTGTCAGCGGCGACTCCCCAGTAACTTTTACTAAACTCGGACTCTCTCTCTCTCTCTTCTTCTCTCGTCTCTCGTATATATATATTGTAGTATATATTATATTTATGTTTAATAGTTATATTTATTAATATATTATATTATTATTTTATTATATTAATATTTATATATATATATATATATATTATATATATATTATAGATATATATTATATATATTATATATGGACTGCTGGTTAAAGATAAGAGTTAGGTTATGGTGTGAGTGAGGATAGTCCCTCGGTGAAGAAGATTGTGCTATAGATGTGAACTTCGGAAACAAGTGTGCTGAGTTTAATATTTAGGAATATGATGTTGATCGATAAAGGAACGGACGATGCAGAGTGTCGTAGGAAAGTCGCTTTGAATTGGCAGGAAGGGTGCGGTGCTATTAAATCGTGGTGGATGGAACAGGCACTAATGTCTTAGAGTGCGCTGCGGTCTATAATGACCGTATGTTGTTACCTTGTGTTAATGTCATAGTAGTGAGACTATGGTCTCGGATAAGAGTATAGATCTAAAGTTCAAATGTGTTCAGATAGAACAATCTTAGGGCGTGTTAAGGTTGGAGAAGTAATTGATAAAGAGGAATGTGTACGCTATGAGAGATTGTGTAGTGTTGAAGAAAGGGATAATGAGGAGAACAAATTGAAAGTAGTCTGAAGATGGTTTGTCATGTGGAAAGGATGTGATAGTCTGTTGTTAAGCGGATGTATAGTGGTGAGTGTGTTTGGGAATCCGACCGGCGGAGACCGAAGAAAAAAGTTGATTGAATAAGTAAAGGAATGTCTGGAAGAGAGAAATGTGAGATTGGCAGGAGCGAGAAGAAAGTTGCATAATAAGAGTAAATGGCGTAGGTTTTGTGAGGGGGCATGGTTGTGGCCACCTGGCCAAGGGATGAACCCTAACACTGACGATTATGCCACTAGTGGAGGGTCCGTCGCGGTCCCATAAGCTCTAGGGTGGATTTTCTGTCTGCGGCGAGAGTTTTCACTAATATGTATAGAGGGGCGGTACGGCTGGGCTTGTCCTTTCTACTTGTCCTATTCTCTACTTTTCTTTCCGATGCAATGTCACGCACCTTAACCCCCTAGTCTTCGGAAAAAAAAAGGAAGAGTGCTGATGAATGATGTTATGAATATATATAGATTATATAATCTAAGTATATATATATATATATAATATATATATTAATGATAATATAATATAATATAATATATATATATATATATAATTATAATATAAGGAACATTAAAATAAATTTAAAAATACTCACCGTTATTTACTCATAATGAGAAGTAAGAATGTAAGCTAAGAATCCCACACCAGAACAATATACAACAATTTATACTCTAAATTCAACACACACACACTATCCTCTGCTACTATACTCGATTTAAACACGAACAGTCATCATTTTTTACTTTTACATGGATTGATAAACATTTATTTTTAATAAGAGCGATTATTCTTACACACTTTTTGTTTCACTTTTATCATAGCTTTTTATTTTATTATGTAGTATTTTCATTCATTTGACCAACAATTTGTTAGGCAAAAAATATAAGATAATTTAACTCACACACACCGTGTAACATTATGAAATTTGTATAAGATCGATCTTTTCTATATGTTCGGCTGTCGATGCTAAGAACGAGCTAAGCACGAGTATTGGGGTCGCCTATGATATTATATATATCATAAAATATATAACTAGAACACTACTATAAATTAAATAATATTAGAGAGTTATTAATATCCCTATATAGTATATAATATAATGATAAAAACTAACTCAGTCGATACAGAATATAATTTATAATAGTAGTATCTAAAATATACTATATAATATATATCTATTATTGTAAACTTAGGTCCTTATATCAACATCACTCACAGCGCTATACATCTCTACATAAAAAACAATAACCACTTTAATACATATTTTAAATCGGCTAAAATAAAACCTTAGTAAACATTGTTCTTCAAGTACAAACTATGAATCTAATTTTAACACACCACAACTTGTTATAAGAGATAAATTTAATGTTTTTTTTCTAAATGTAATAATGTTATCCGAGCTTTCGCCTCTATGCGAATGAAGTTTTTGGGTCAATTTATCGACAGACAAGAACAGAAGAATCAAAAAATTAAACAACTATCAAAACAACCCCCCACAATCAAAATACAAATCAAATTTTCAACACTTCATATATTAGTTTAAGAAAGCAATTAAATCATTCTGCATTAGAAACTGGAATAACTATTACAAACAACAGGGCGAAGCGAAGATGGATCCCATACAAATCAGTTTAATGAAATACACGTACTTTTACACACACCACACCACACCCACACACACACACCACAATTCCAAAATTCATATCAGTCTAATTTTTTGATTCTCTGTTCTTGCTACCTCGAAGATCCATCACCCTGATGAGGCCCTCCCTGAATAGAGGCGAAAAGCTCGTATTATTAGCATTTATAGAAAAATGTTAATTTTTTTCGTCGATTTTGTAAAATATAATTAAGGTTTAATTGCTGAAACACGAAATCATTGTATAGACTTAGTAATGGGGATTTTTATATAGTACGTTCGAGTGAACATAACGTGAAACCAAGGTGAGAAGAAAACTTCATTGAACGCTATATCACAAGATGGTAGTAAGTTTTGCTATCTAAACGTAACTCAATATAAGGGCCGCATGAGGATTAAATGACATCTAAAAAATGAATAGTGAATAGTAAAGAAGGTGTTTCTACGAGGTTATACATCGTCTTCAAGTTTGTAAATATAGGACAAAGCTAACGAAGGGGCGTGATAGCAGAATGATATGCGAATAGATAGTAGATAACAGGACTATAATAATTAGCAGTGACAATCGGAGGCAGCCTAACACAGATATTAAATAATAGTCACAACCTTAATAAGTACCGGTCATGCAATATAATACTAAATATACGCGAGAGATCAAAAGTATATTATATTATTGATAATATGAAGTAAGCATATCAGTATTATATATATATATATATATATTATATATATATATTATAGTATTACGAGCCGGTTGAAAACAATACAAAAGTTAGTGCGATTTGAACAACTTGATTGGTGGCTTCACTTCAGAATACAAAGCTGACAAATGTGTTAAAAGTAAGTCTCAAGATTTGTTCATACCCCAACTTTACCTTGAATCTTTCTTATTAAAAACAAAACCAAAAATATATAGCCTGATATACAGTATAGCTTAAAAATCCCTTACATTCTTACATTCTAAACAACCTGCATAGTACAAAATCTCATAGAAAATCAGATTTGTCTGTACTGAAGGTATCTCGATTCGAGAATGTTTGGTTGTAGTATTGCTACCATGTCGAGAAGTAGACCAACGACCCTAACTAGTAAAACACGGCGGAAGACATCTGTGACAATTTCTTGATCACCCCACATCGACGAATGACACGGATATCTTCTGGTAGAAGACTTTGTTGATACTAACCAAAATATCATCACTAATAACATCAAGAAGAGCGAATCGCGACGGGGGGTGATAGGAGTACTGCCCCAGTCTATCAGTTCCATGTAGGAAGTGGGGTTGAGATTGACGTTTAGCTGCCTTTAATCAAAGCAGCGAACTTGCCATTGGTGGAGGAAATTTTCTTTTCTTGCTTGAAGAATTTGTTGACATGAAATTCTTCTTATTGTTTCCGTTCATATCTGCAGCACCAGCTAGCAACAAGCTTTTCTGGATAGACAAAAATAGGAGTGTTTTGAGAGCACACTGGAGAAATGAATGTACTGATCCTCGGAGAAAGTTTGATACTGTGATACCATAAAGTAAAAATTCTTTGGCACCATCTTGACAGAAGGGATGGAAGCGGATAAAGAACCATATGGGGCATAGAAGTTCAGTACGAATCATACCAAACGCCTTAGATCATCAGATGCGGATTCTGTTGACAACGTACAATCGAAGCAGTCCGTTGCTTTAGTTAGCCACTTGCATGGCTTAAGGCACCCGGCTGTGCAGTTTTTTCAAATACCGCATATTATTAACATCTGCATTTGTGCAATTGGAATAATAACAGATTTTTGTAAATTTGAGTGGTCAGGACTTAGATCTTTCGTAACTGTATTCAGGAAGCAATCAACTACAGGAGCCGGAATTGGTTTGAAAAATTAATGATGGGCTTTTGGTCGAGTATCAGAATGATGAGCAGTTGGTTAATTAGGTCCTTCCATGTTGACGTTGGCCAGTTTTGTCTTCCCATCAACATACACTCAAAATAACTTCTGATGTGGCAGTTCATAAAAATGCAACATGCGTTGCTCAGTACATGAAGTGGTCTTCGTTGAAGGTGATGTAACTCAACAGTGTGATTATTCCATTCTTGTTAACCCGTATTCACTGGAGGTTCCAATCGCAAATACTGCTCTTTAAAGTCTCTGTAAGATCCTTGTTCGTTCAATAATACGCAGAATTTCAATTAAATACATCTCGAGATCTTCCTGATTTAGGACTAACGTGATCGATGTAACATGCATTGGACGAGAGACAATCTTTGGGTTTCTCTTCTCTAAACTTTTCCTACGCACACCACTCTCCAGTATGGACAAGTGTTTCATCTATTTTTTCCATCGAAAACAACAACACACACACATCAACTTCTGTGTTGCAGCAAATGCTCCTCTGACTGTTTGTTTCTCCAGAATTTTCTTTGGCGTTGTAACTTACTTGGATTCAATCAACCGTTTTTTTGGTGACAGAAATTTCGAGGTCCTTAGGACAGCGATTAACCTGTGGCGACAGTCATGCTCTCAATTGCCTCAACACACACACATCACATCCTCTCATAATGCTCTTGACACAACTCAGGATATCTGGGTTTCTAATTTTGAGGGTTGCATTCTCCTTCCTTCCAAACACAATCCACCTAAGGACAAAGAATGAATTCTTCTAGCACACTCATCTCTTCAACTGCCTGATAGAATTCCAACGTGAACTTTACACATTTTTGCGTATCTTTGGTTCTCATCTTACTTTCAAATGTCAACCTTTCCTTTTCCTTTCACTGAAGTTTCATGTTTTCCTCTGTTCTTTCCTTGTCCACCTTTTCCAATTATCATGCGTCTTGAAGTGTTTTGATCAAGCCAAAATTGCCATTCAAATACAGGGAACCATCCAAGTTCTTTTCATGGCTTGAACATTGATGTACGTTCAAGCTAATACCATCTATAACAACATGCACGCGCAATGTCGAAAGAAGACGAGAAAACTGGATATTTAATTTTATCTTGATAATGTTAGAGGAAGATTGTTATTTCTTGAATATTTCATCAAATCACCACCGATCCACTGTGACGATTCTAACTATTAGTCTCCTTCACTTTCACTAGAACACTGATTCAAATTGCTGATTGTTGGATCCTGCCTTTAATTGTACTTGCCCTTTAACTTCTGTTGCCACTTACTTTGCTAGATGAGTAACACTGGCATCTTTGTTGACTACTTGATGGAATTTGTAGGCTCTAAAAACATCCTCAGCCATGGTAGCTGATTTTCGACAAGTGGTTGTGGATAACCGAATATTGCATGCCCGTCTTTATGCCTTGTTGCACATGCATGATACGTCTTGGCAAATAATGCTAATAACCCACTGCAAAGACCCCCACAGACTATCTCAAACCGTCGAATCAGTCTGGATCTGAAATGATGACAGAAATAGCTCTCAATTAGTATTAACACCAAATTTTGAAGAACAAAAGCATATAGAAATCCATAAACTTAAAAATAGTAAAAAACGATATGTCAAAACCCTTTTAAAAAAACTAAAGTGGGCCCCCTAGACATTGAAGTAAATGCAAATGATTTTTGTCCACACAGGGAAGCCAAGGAAGCACACCAATTGACCTATCGCTTGGTTACCACAAAATTTCAACCCAGCTACATTATATATAGATATAAATATATATATATATAATATATAATATATATATTATATATATTATATATATATATATATATATTAATACATAATATATATATAATATATAACA
>JABUQX010027478.1:35000-38970 GCA_015478945.1 Trachelipus rathkii | reverse complement strand
TATATATCATATATATATAAATACAGAAAAGACTATAAGTGCAAATTATATTTACTTGTCTTTAGTAAATAATTTATATTAAATATTATATTCTTTTCTATTAATATAATATAGGCATTATCCATTTGATATTAATAAATCGTTCAAGTGGGATATTATACAGTGGAATATATGCTTGTTTCCGATTGGCTTAGTTACCATAGTCGCTGATGACGTCAGTATTGTGCACCACGTGGCCTCGCACGTTCTGAGGAATAGAATCCCATATTCATTATTAATTTCGTTGTCTGAGTATTTTATTTATTATATTGAAAAATAAGATTACTATTTAAGTCATATTTATATATATTCATAATTATATGTAGACACTTTTTTTCGTAAATTTATTGTTGTTTAGAGCAATTTTGTAGTATTAAAATAAAATATTTATTCTCTCTGCTATATATATGGAAAATAGGCCGCTTTGAAGCTAGTTATTTTGCTCACAATCTCGGGTTCATTGTGAGTAAGAATCCAGTTATTCCTGGTGTTAATACCGTTAATAGACAATTATATTATAACTGTAAATCTCAGTTCGTTCGTGTGGTAGGTATAGTAGATATATTTTTGTTTTATTGTTTGTCAATAGTTACTTTAATACGTTTTGCTATTGGTAAGGTCATTATTTATTGAAAATTTTTTTATATATCGTACATCTGACAGATACAAAGGAATTTCAAATAAATAAATAAGTAAATAAAGGTTTTTAATGGATAATTAAGTTTTAACGGGAATTTTAAAGGAAAAGGAAAGGGAGGTGGGGGAAGGGAGGAAGGGGGGAGGAGGAAGAGGGTGGGGGAATAGATATAAACTGATAGTGTGGGTTTTAACCTTTTATTGTTTTTATATTGTTTTAGCGTATCTGGTTATTGTTATTGATTGTGGGTTGGTGAGCGGGGTGGTAACCCTAGGAGTTGGGAAGTACCTAGGGGGGAGGGTCCCGTAAAGCGTACAGCCTGTTTGAGTTATATATAGAAGTAGGGAAAGATGGGGAGGAGAGTGGTAATTAGGGTGGGGTGTATGAATGTGAGAGGGGTAAATGAGGATTTGAAAAGGGAGGAAGTGGGGTTGATGTGTGAGGAAAAAAGGTTGGATGTGTTAGGGATAACAGAAACGAAGTTGAAGGGAATGAGGGAGATAGATTTCGGAAAATACAAAGGTATGGTATCGGGGGTGAGCGAGAGAGTGAGGGCGAGGGAAGGGGTGGGAATAGTTATGAGGGAAGAGATGTGGGACAAGGTGAGGGTGTGTAGACAGGTTAGTTCTAGGATAATGTGGGTAAAAGTGAAATTCGGGGGGAAATGTGGGTTTTTATATGTGCATATGCACCAGTGAATGGAGCGAGAGAGGGAGGAGAGAGAAAGATTTTGGAGTGAGTTGAATGAGTGTTGGGAAAGTTTCGGGGTAAATAATAAAATTTGTCTATTGGGAGATTTGAATGCAGGAGTGGGAAGGGAGGAGGTAGGAAGAATAATAGGTCCTTTTGGGGTTGGGGAGAGGAATGATAATGGAGAAAGCCTGATAGAGTTATGTGTCGAAAGAAGAATGCACTAGGTTAGGGGAATACTTGGTTTTAAAAAAATGATAATCATAAGTATACATGGAAGAGTGAGATAAGGGGGGGAAGGCGATACTAGATTATGTGTGTGTAAATGGGAAGGGATAGAGGTAGATTATTAGATGTAAATGTATTATAGAGGGGCGGGGGGGGGGTATCTGAATCACTCATTTGGTAAATGGCAGAATAAGGGTGGGAGGGAGGTGACGGTTAGGAAAAAGGGAAGGAAAAAGAAGGAGAGTGGAAGTGATAAAGGTGGAAAAATTGAGGGAGTAGGGTGTAAAGAGGGAAGTTTAGGAGAGGTATGGAGGACAAGTGGAGAAACGTGAGAGGATGGGTAATTGGGGAAGGTGGAAGGGAGTGGAAGAGATTAGAGAGGCAGTAGTGGAGAGGCTAGAAAGGGTATGTGGGTAAAAAAAGGGTGGGTCAAGCAAAGGAAAAGGGAAGTGAATGGTGGTGGAGGAGGTGAAGGAGGCTGGTGAAAAGGAAAAAGGAGGCTTATGTGAAATGGGTGGGAAGTAGGAGAGAGGAAAGCTGGGAGGATATAGAAGGGTTAGAGTGGAAGAAAAGAGGGCGGTGGAGAGGGCGAAGAGAAGAGCAAAAGAGGATTGGTGCTCAAAAGTAAGGGAAAATTTTGAACCAGGGACTAAGATGTTCTGGAAAGAGGTTAATAAAAAAAAAGGAAGAAGAAGGAGGGGTTGGGGGAGAGGATTAAGGGAGAAGATGGGGACTGGATAGGAGGAGAGGTTAGGGGGAGGAAGAGGTGGGGGGAGTATTTTAGTGGACTATTAAATGAAGGGGGTGGGGTAGGGGAGGAAGATATGCAAGAGGTGAGGATGGGAAATGTAGTGGGGAGGGAGGGGGAGGATGAAATACAAATGGAGGAAATTATTAGGGCCGTGAATAAAGGAAAAAAAGGGAAGTCCGCTGGTCTGGATGGTGTGAGAATGAAAATGTTGCAGAAGGGAGGTATAGGGGTGGAGGAATGGATGCATAGGTTATTTAACATATGTTGGAGGAGTGGTGAGGTACCACAGGATTGGATGGATGGTTGTTTGGGGAGGTTGGTTGTTTGGTTCCCCTGTATAAGGGGAAAGGGGATAGGATGGAATGTGGAAATTATAGAGGTATTTGCCTTCTAAGTGTGGTAGGGAAAGTGTACGGAAGAATACTGATTGAGAGAGTAAGAGGTTTAACGGAGGGGAGATTGGGGGAAGAACAAGGAGGATTCAGGGAGGGAAGAGGGTGGTGGACTGCAAGTGGTTCACACTAAGAGATGCTTGTGGAGAAAAGTATTGAGAGGAAAGGGAAAGTGTATTGGATGTTTTTAGAATTAAGAAGAAAGCATATGATAGAGTGAATAGGGGGGAATTATGTGGTGGAGGGTGTTGGAGGAAAATGGGGTGGGGGGTAAATTTAGGGAAAGGCTAATCGAGGCTTTTTTAATAGGAATAGTAAATGTGCTGTGAGAGTGCTAGAGGGAGAGTGAGATGTTTTGGGAACGATTGTGGATTGAGGGCAGGGGTGTGGTTAATGTCGCCGTGCTAATTCAAGTGTTGTTTATGGAGAGTGTATAGTAGAGAATGAGTGAGATATGGGAGGGGGGTGGAATTGATGAATGGGAATGATAGAAGGGAAGTGAACATGATACTGTTTGCGGATGATACTGCCCTAGTGGCGAAGAACGCGGAAGGGCTGAGGTATTTGGTGAGGGAGTTTGAGAGAATGTGTGGACAAAAGGGGCTTAAAATAAATCCAGGTAAGAGTAAAGTGTTAGTGTTTGAGGAGGAAGAAAGAGAGGAGGGGGAGGAGTTAGAGGTTAGAGTAGGGGGGTAGTATTGGAAGAAGTAAAGATTTTTAGATATTTAGGGATGGAGTTGGGTAAGGGGGGGGGGATGAAGGAGGAGATAGAACATAGAATAGGTGAAGGAATGAGGGCTTTGAGTGGTCTGAGAGAAATATGGAAAGGGGGGGGATCTATCACAAAAAGTTAAGATAAGTATGTTTGAAAAAAATCTGTGTAGTGAAAAGTTGATCGTATTGGGTGTGAAACGTGGGGGTTGAATGCCAGGTCTAGGAAAAAGTTGGAAGTATTTGAGATGAAGGGGTTGAGAGCGGTTTGTGGGGTTAGCAGAAGGGAGAGGATTAGGAATAGTGTGGTGAGGGAGAGGTGTGATTGGAGGAATGGTCTGGTGGGAAGAGCGGAGAAAGGAATGTTAAGATGGTATGGGCATTTAGTGAGAATGGAGGAGCAAAGAGTGGTAAGAAGAGTTTGGGAGGCGGAGGGGATAGGAAGGAGAGGAAGGGGGAGACCAAGAAGGAGGTGGATGGATGGAATAAAGAAGATGTTGGAGGAGGGCCGGGATGGGGGAG
>JABUQX010027478.1:25000-27500 GCA_015478945.1 Trachelipus rathkii | reverse complement strand
AGGTTAGGTTAGGTTAGGTTAAGGTTTAGGTTAGGTTAGGTTAGGTTAGGTTAGGTTAGGTTTAGGTTAGGTTAAGGTTAGTATTTTCTTTAGCTTTTATAAAAAAGTTTTTGAATTTAGAAACTTTTATCTTCATGTTCTTCCAAGTGTCCGCTCTGCTAAATATCAATTCGGTCAATTGACCGTTGGTCAAATGGCCGGGTGCCATCGCATATACTTTCCTATTCCCACAAGGTTATAAGAGAGCTTCACAATGGCATTTCTACTTAATACATATATACTACTGTACATCAATACTTTGCCAGATACAGTGCAATACTTAAAGTACTCTACTGTGATGTCTTCAAATACTCTTTCACTATTTAATCAATGCGGCTCACCGCAGTACCCCATAAATTTTTGATGGTGGATCACAACATCCAAATCATATAAAGTTTCCTTATTTCACAGACGTATTGTGGAAGTTTAAGAGATGCACAACTGTATTAAAATTCGATAAATACCTTTTTACCTGTCGAATTTATAAATTTAAATATTCATTTTCGTTTTATATAGTTTTTGCAGACTCAAGATCAACGTCTTAAGATTATGTTGCGACATTTTCATAAATTAATGTCAATGAATTGGTAAATTTGATGTGCTTTGGATAACCAATGTACTTGTAGCAATCAAAATTGCTGATAGAGAAAAGTAAGCATCAACCTTTTTGACTTTATTTTAAATGAAGAAATTGGAAACCATACAGATTACACGACAGGAAGGTGCCAAATCTAGTCTATTAAGAATTGTTGATAAAACATAGAATTCTTTTCGTACTATTTTTTTAAAATAAAATATTGGTAGGCAAATTTAATAGAGAGAGACATAGTAAACACCTCTCAGTAAGGTGTCCACAATATCATTTTTTATTGCTAAAAGCAAAGGCCATTTGTCATTATAAATAGAATATTATATAAATAATGAACTTAATTCTTCTAAATTAATGATTTTAACAGATTTCATACACTTCTGAAACACTTTGGCAATGGAACTTTGTTTATCTTTCTATTCCCAGTTCAGTTTCAAGGTGAAGTGAGGACAAATTCGCGACCGAAGATTCCAGACCAGTTTCCACACTAAAGACAATTCAGAATATGTTTGGTAAGTTTCGGACAAAAAAAAACTTTCATTCATATTAGTTTAATAAAAAAAGAAATTAAACAAGATCCAATACCAGTTAATATATGAAAAATCTAACAGAGTTAATCTTTTCTTTGGAAGAGTAATTTTAAGTATCTTTAAATATAATAATATAATAATTAATAATAATAATAAAAAATAATAAAATAATAATAAGAATAATAATATAATAATAATAAAATAATAATAATTAATAATAATAATAATTAATAAAATAATAATAATAATAATAATAAATAATAATAAAATAATAAAAAGAACTACAGAACTACTATAATAATAATAATAATAATAATAATAATAATAATAATAATAATAATAATAATAATAATAATAATAATAATAATAATAATAATAATAATAATAATAATAAATAATAATAATAATAATATATCATAATAATAATAATAATAATAATAAAAAAATAAAAATATAATAATAATAATAATAATATAATAATAATAATAAATAATAATAATATATAATAATAATAATAATAATAATAATAATAATAATAAATAATAATGATAATAATAATAATAATAATATAATAATAATAATAATAATAATAATAATAATAATAATAATAAAAATAATAATAAAAGTAATAATAAATTTTAGCAAGAATTTTGTAAGCTCCTTAAAGACTTCCTAACATTTTCGACACCTTTTTTCAGGACAAATCTTGAATAAAAATAAAAATTGCTGCCTTTTGTAACTATCCGACGTTTCGTCCACTCATGGTGGACATTTTCAAGGATTGTTATAATTCGACAATTTTGAATTATTCCAAAATTGTCCTGAAAAAATTAACAATTATTACAAATATAATAAGTAAGATTAAAACTAAAATTTAAAATATACGAAAAAACAAATGTGAAGTTGATTATTTAGATTGTCTTTTTTCCTTTCTTTCTTCTATGTAAAAATATTTAGGTAATCGGACATTTTCGTTATGATTTAACATTGAATGTCCGGTCTAGCCTTCTTATAAAAGGGACTCCGCCAGCCTAAGATCCGAAAATTCCCTTTTTTTAATCAAAATTTTGAAATAATTTACTTTTCATTATTGTGTAATTTTTATGTTCTTCCTGCATACTGGTGGGTTCTTTCTTGTTTGTACCTGTGCTGCAACATACGCTGCCGAAGGGTATTCGTCGTATAACCAATGTAAGTGGCGTTTTACATCCACTCTCAATTGCATAATGAAATGTCCGATTACCTAAATATTTTTACATAGAAGAAAGAAGGAAAAAAGACAAATCTAAATTTATCAACTTCACATTTATTTCGTATATTTTAATTTTAGTTTTTAATCTTA
>JABUQX010027478.1:15000-17500 GCA_015478945.1 Trachelipus rathkii | reverse complement strand
GTAGAGATTGTCCCAATTTTTATGTGGTGGAAACTTTGAAAGATTTACAACCAGGATTTCACAACACGAATATTCAATAGGAGCATAGTCAAAACAGAACCTTTTCATCAAATTTCCCGTGCACCATATTAATAATTCATTTATTGGAATCACACCAAGTTGATTTTAGGAGCATTAACGAGAGGATTATACACTTTCAGTGGCAGTCATGATGAGATATTTTAAAACTTTTAACAGAGCACCTTCGCATGCGCACTGAATAATGATTTGGTGAGGGCTGTTGTTTTGACGCTGCCACGAACCTGAAGGTCTTATTCCCCCACTTTACTCGGACCTAAATGAGGGTCCAGCTTCCTGAATGTAAAATTGTCCATATATCAAGTTTTACCTTTTATTGTGCTTTAAATATAAATAAGCATGGCTTTATTTATAGTGATTTCTACTTTACACAAATATATATATATATATATATATATATAACTAAAAACAAAACCACACATACACTCAATAAACCAACACAATCTAATCACACTACCTATCACCAAAAATCAATAATAATAAACATACAAATAACCCAATACCTCATATACACTAACTAAAAACAACTAATAATATCACACTATTATACTATATATCTATAAGATATATATATATATATATATATTATTATATATCATAATAATTACATATATATATTATTTGTAAATAATATATATACTATATATATATATATTATAATATATATATATATATACTATATATTTATATATACTATACTACTCTATATATATATATATATAATATATATATATAATATATATATATATCATATATATATCTAATATATCTACTTATTATATATTATAAGTATAATATATAATACACCATATATATATATAATATAATAATAATTATTACTATATATACCTATTATACAACATACCCTATCACAATTATATCTATAATATATATATATATATAAAATATATATATATATTTATTATATAAATATACTAATATATTTATATTATATATATATATAGTTATAATATTATACCCCCTACTCGATATAATTATAATCTAACTCACACAAACCACACAAACTAAAATACCCACAACTAATCAACCTCACATCAATACATCAATATCATCTTATCACTAATAATCCCATATACTCAACCCCTGACTAAAAAATAAATATTATCCCATTCTAACCATTAAAACCATATAACTAATAACCCCAACCCCAATCATAAACCATATCTCACCAACATCAATACAACAATAAACCAATAAATCCACAATAACCCACAACTCTTAATACACATAACCCTCCCTAATACCCATATCACTATATATAATAATATATTATATATATATTATATATAATTATATATATTAACCCATACCATACTCTACTAATAATCCCACCACACAACTCACATACTACACACACACCCTAACATAGACCTAGACGTGGGTAGCTACACCACATATAATATCAATACACACACACACACAAATAAACCAATCCACATTATTATTATTTATTACTAAATAATACAATCCAGCAACTTATATAACAAACCTCCTATCTCCATATCGCTACAGCCCATACCACCATATACAAACCAACTACTACCTAAATATACCCATCTATCCACTCAATAACAACCCGACCAATCATCCTCAAACGCACAAACCTATATCTCCTAAAACAGAAATCTCACACACTACCCAATACTTAATACACAGTAATACTCACATACCTATCACACAAAAATATATATATATATACCAAACAAAAACACCTCACCTAAACCATCGCAACAAATACAACCATATAACAACACATATCACACCTAACAACCACCTAAAACCAACCAATAACACAAACCCATACCCACTCAACCTCATCCCAACCACACCCCACCTTAACCTAAAACTAAACTCAACCACAAACAACTAAATCTATCAACATACAATACTCACCAACATACCAGCAAACAAACTCATACATTAAAGACACTCCTCTAGTCTATAATGGCAAAGGATTAAACACCTCCTCCAAATTAAATCAGTTATGTGAACTTATAACTAAACAAATAAAAAATACAATTAAAATCTTACAGCAGAGAAAAGAAATTCATAGGGACTCGCGAGACCATCTTGTGACAAACCACAGAAAATAAAAAAACACGAACAACAGACATACTATAAATAAACCAAAAATAAAAAACATAAACAAAAAATACAAACAATCCAAAAAATAATTACATCAAAAACCCATAAAAATAAATAAAAAAAAAGAAATGAACAACACCAAAAGTAAGTAAAATATACAAATAATTCAAATATAAAAATAACAAATAGAAAATAAATATTTTCATGGCTATATTCTTTCTTCAAAAATTCCTATAAAACAAAATATAAAATAATAAAATAAACATATAATAAGACAATAAAAATAATAAAATCAATAATAACTAAAATCTTAAAT
>JABUQX010027478.1:0-10000 GCA_015478945.1 Trachelipus rathkii | reverse complement strand
ATGATTTTATTATCAACGTCCTTGTGAGGCTCTCTTGTTGACCAACAAATAGTAATTGCATTATCAAAGGAGTAAATTATATAATTTTAAGAATATCTAAATATTTTATTATTATTTAGATGTACATAAAATAAATGTTTTGACGTATTTTATAATTAATTTAGAATTAAGTTCATACGCGTAAATTTTATTTAAAAAATATTTTGAACCTTTAATAAGGGGTTTTCAAACAAATTAATCCTTCTGAAACTAAAAAAAAGAATACAATAAGGAAAATAAAAATTTCAGATTGAATTAAACATTAAAATAGAAATAGTTTGCCATAGCTTTAGCGGAAGAACATTAAGAAGGAATATTCAATAATATGAACCAACTGAGAAGAATATCATTAAATGAAAAAAATAGATAAATAATATTAAAAAATGCTTTAGAATACAGTAAGCAAATGAATATTGGATGTTATGAGGCTCTTTAAAAAATTAGGATTAATTTTCCATAGCTTCAGTTGTAATAATCAATAATATGAACCAAGTCAACCGATAAGAATATCATTTATTGAATAAAAATAAATAATAAAAAATGCTTTAGAATCAATTAACATTAATAAATTATATCACTAAAGAAAATAAATGACTAAATGGATATTGGGTGTTATGAGGTTCTTTCAAGAATCTAACTCCATATTCAAAAATAAGGTTACCGTTATATATATAAAAAAAAATCATTTTACATAATTAAAGATATTTTTTTTATTTAGTAATTTTTACTATAAAAAACAGTTTACCATAAAAATTAGAAAATTAAATAAAGAAAACAATTTTTTAAGGGTAACTATGAAAAATTAATTTTTGAAAATTATTTTTTATTTTAGAAATTTATTTTAGAGGAACTACTACTACATACTACTTACTACTACTTCTACTACTTTACTACTACTACTACTGACTACTACTACTACTACTACTACTACTACTACTACTAGTATAATTAATAATAATAATAATAATAATAATAATAATAATAATAATAAATAATAATAATAATAATAATAATAATAATAATAATAATAATAATAATAATAATAATAATAATTAATAATAATAATAATAATAATAATAATAATAATAATAATAATAATATTTTCAATTGATAATATAATCAATAAAAATAATAATAATAATAATAATAATAATAATAAATAATAATTATTATTATTTTTTTAATGGTAACAAAATTCATCAAATATACATATAAAAGATTATATTCTTTATATATATATATATACTAATATTATATATATTATCTATATATACGTACACTATATATATAACATACTAACATTATATACATATATATATATATACTAATTAATACTACTATTAATATATATATGTTATATATATATTTCAATATTATTTATTTATTATATTATATATATATAATATATAATATATATATATATTACTATTAATAATTATATATATACTATTATATAATATATATATATATATAATACATATATATACTATATATATTATATAATATTATATATATAATATATATTATATATATATATATATATATATATATTATACTATATTTATATATTATATATATACTATAATATATAGTTATATATATATTACAGTATATAAGTATATAATATATATTTAATATATTATATATATATATATATTATATAATATATATTATATATATATACTGAGCATATAGTATATATACTACTATATATTTAATATATATATATATATATAATATATATATATATATAATATATCATGTGGCGGCAAGTGGTTAAAATTCTTGAGTAGGCAAATCAAAAATATATATAATATAATTTATATAATATAATTATTTACTATATATACTATATAATTATATATATAAATATATATAATATAATATATATATAAAGAGTTTACTATATATATATTATATTATTACTTATATTATTATATATATATTTATATATATATATATATTATATTATAAATATATATATAATTATATCAGCGGACGGCTCGTTGGTTCAAAATTTCTTGAGTAGGCAAAATATATTATATATATCAATATATATATATATATATATATATATTATTATATCTATATATATTACTATATAGTAATATATAGTATACTTACTTAATATATAATAAGTATATATATATAATATATATACTTACTTATATATATATACTATATAAATATACGGATATATATATATATATATATTATATTCATATATTATATAATATATATTTATATATATATATATATACTATTATATAATATATATATATATATAGTATATATATATTATACTATTTATATATATATATATTTATATATATATATATATATATATTATATATATTATATATATACATATATATTATATATATTATATATATATATATATATATATTATATTATTATATATATATATATATATATATATATATTATATATATTAATATATTATATATAGTATATTTATATTAATTATATATAATATATATATATATATATATATATATATATATAATATATATATATATATATATATATATATATATATATAAATTTAGTATATATATTATATATATATTATAATATATATATATATATATATATATTATCTTTTGCACTACATATAAACATAAAAAGATTAATTTTTTTAAAAATGACTGGCACTAGAGTCGGCAGGCAATTACAGAGGTTGCCTAGACTTAAAGAAAACGGAATCATTTTTCTGACTTTCAGCAGAGAGTAACAATTGCCCACTGTCGCCTAATATTAAAAAATCGGGAAATTCAAGTTGAAATACGTCCGTGCGGCTTCATCGAGCCTTCGATGAGATTTATGTATATATATATATACTATATATATAATATATATATATATTTAATTGTTAATATACATACATTATTTATTATATATGGTATCACTTTTTTATTATTTTTTTAGGTTCACTTAAGGGTGAGTAGGCGTGCCTACCTGCCTACCCTCTCAAAACCGGCCACTGATATAATATATGATTATATATTATATAATATATATATGTATATATATATCATATTATATATATATATAATTATATATATATATATTATATTATATATATATCTATAAATATATATTCATATATATTATTATATTATATATATACATATATATATATATATATATATACTACTATATATATATATATATTTATTATATATTATATATGATATCATATTATATATATATATATATACTATAATATAATATAATAATATATATATATATATAATAATATACTTATATATTTATTAATTTAATTTTTATATATCTATTGATGTAGCAGTTATATATAATAATATGTATATACACACTCATATATATCTACCTACATTTATTTATATTGCAAAATTTATCAATTTTTTCTTCTTTTCTTGCAGCAAATTTCTGTTATTTTTTCATGCCAAGTTATATATACCTAGTATATATATACTATATATATACATATATACTCTAATGTCATTATACTATATATAGTATATACTATTATATTACCTATAATATATATATATTATACTATTATTATATTATATATATATAAATATATATTATTAACAATATATATATATATATATATATATATAATACTCTATATATTATATTATTTATATATATAGTATATACTACTACTATATACTCAATAACTAGACACATCATATTTATATATATTTATTACTATATACTTATATATATAATATATATTTTATATATATCATATATATTTATATATATATACTATTATACTAGCAGGACCAATGCATCGATGAATGAATAGATTTCATATATGATCACTGCTGTATTGCACATTTTTCTAACATTGAATTTCAATAGGCTTTTACAACACTACGCAAAATAAGATATTTAGTAATTTTTTAATGCACAACTTATCGAATACCCGATTCCAATATTTCCGTATATTTTACAAACTAACAGCTCAATATTTATTTAAAAAAAAACACATTTATCTCAGTAATTAAAATAATATGAAAAGCGTATTATTACCAAATAGGGAACTCCTAACACACAATCATTTATTATTAATCAACATGAAATATAGCAAAATGATCTGAGTCGAAGGGGCAACCCTATATCTCCGCAAAAAAGTAATGAGTTCAAAACGCGTTTTATCAGATCTCAGGTTGAGTCAAATATATATATTTACAACTTGGATTGTTGATATAAATAAGTAGAATATAAGAGAGATGATAAGTTAGCATAAAATAGATTGTTAATTAGATTTATTATTCTATAATATTCTGTATTAATAATATATTTATTATTATTTCTTGCTAATGCAATTTAAATGGGGATTATTTAAAAAAAAAAAAAAAAAGATCATACTGACTCGTGCAGGCACATCCAAAGTGGCACCCCTAGACCTAAGAGATTAAGGGAACCTCTTTTTTTAAACTCCGAGATATTTAACACCTATTGCCACCGATCGCTTTACTATTAAACAAAAGGCGAATCGATTATAAATTGATGCCCGGGCCATTTAAAAGCTGACCTTGGAATGACATCATTATACTCTATATATATATATATTATATATATCTTATATATATTATATATATTATATACTTATATATATTAATTATATACTTATTATATAGTGCTGGCCTTTTTAATATTTTTTGGCTCAACTAAGGCAAGTAGGCGTTGCCTACTTTGCCTACCCCCAAAAGCCGCCACTGATATATAATACTATATCGATATATAATATAATATGCTATATAATAATAATAATATACCTATATATATGTATTATTACTATATATTATAATTAATACTATATATAATTAATATATATATAATTACTGGCTATATATGATATTATATACTCATAATACCTATATACTTATTTACTATACTAATATACTATTATTATAATATAAATATATACTATTATATATATAATATATGTATATATATATATATATATTTATATTATAATATATATATATATGGCAAATTTCTTAGATAAGCAAGCAATAAAAAGTACTTGAACATAAAACTTACTAAAATGTTGCTAGAGACATGCATAACTCGTTCCAACATTTATAATTAACGTACTGAAGCAAAATTAATTGCATAAAAATATGTTCTTTTATATATATATATAATTATATAATATATAGTATATAATTATATAATATCTATATTAAATAGATATATATACATATATATATATATATATATACTATATATACTATTAATTATATAATATATATTATATCATATATATACCTATATATATATTATTATATATATATTATATTATGGCCAGCGTTTTGAGTTATAATCACGCTCATATGTATTCTTAAAACCTATTTAATAGTACAGTTTTAAAATCGGAATACTATTGGTGGAATGCTGTGATTCGAATTCTCAGTGTCGGAAAATGTAAAAAAAAAAAAAAAAAAAAAAAAATAAAAAAAAAATAAAAAAAAGAAAAAAAAACAAAAAAAAATTTATATCTCAAAAACTACAATAGCTACAGCGAAAAAGGAATACATTTTTGAATCCTGGGTCAAATTTCACATAAGAAAAATTGTAAAAATAATAATAATACATAAAAAATATGTAGCTAATTATAGTAATATGAATAGAAGGCCTATTTAGAGACTTTTATTGGTTTCTCGTTCTAAAATTAAATAGACTTTCTTTTAAAGTTTTTGCTTATACGGCCAACTAGGGGATTCGATGAGCCGCGCATGGGAATAGGCCGGGGGACGTATTCCCCTTACCCCGTTAGGGGAGGGGCGGAGGACCCCAGCGGACACCCAAATACCAAAGAGCGTGGGGTTCCGCGCGCGAATACCCTCCCCGAGTGTGGGAACTTCTAGTTCCGCGTACCCCGGAGTTCCCCGGAAGGCCGAGAGACCCCGACATCTGATATCTATGCGGTCTACTTATCCTTCGCGCGCGCTATCTCTTTTATGTAAAAAAAAAAAAAAAAAAAAAAAAAAGAAAATTTAATAGAGTATTTTTTTCTTTTTCTTTTATTTTTAACGAGAAACCAATAAAAGAACTCTAAATAGGCCTTTTAATCAATCATATACTATACATTATTAACAATAATTTTTATTCTATTTTATTTTATTGTGATTTCTTTACATTTATCCATTGTGAATTTTACCAGGATTTTCCAAAAATGATTCCTTTTCGCTGTACCTATTGTAGTTTTGTTTGAGATTTTTTTTTTTTTTTTTTTTTTTTTTTATTGACATTTTTCCCCGTCTACGTTAAAATGGACCAGACATATCCACCAATGTATTCCGTTACTGAGCATTTAATAGTTTTTAGATACATATGAACGGAAAATATACTAAAACGTGACCCTATATTATATATAATATACATATATAGTACCCTATATATATATATATATATATTTTATTATATATTATCTATATATACCTATATATAATAATATATATAATATCTAATATAATATATATTAGATATAATAATTTTGATATATATATATAATATATATATTATATATATATTATATATATATATATATATATATATATAATATATATATATATTATGATATATATATATATATATATATTATATTCTTATATATATCTATATTATATTAATATATATATATATATATTATATATTATAATATATAGTATATATATATATTATATATATACTTATATAATATTATAATAACTATATATTATATATTATATATATAATATATATTACTATATAATTATATATAGGTCTAGAATGTCAGCTGACATTCATATGTAACTTCGAGAAAGGCAGCACTACAGTGCTGTTCGGAACAAGCGGAAATTAAAATTGGTTTTTAATTTTTTTTATTTTTTTTTTTTTTTTTTTTTTTTTTTTTTTTTTTTTTTTTGATTTTTCTGTTCCGGAATACTTTTTTAAAAAAAACAAACCTTATCTTTCCCTATTTAGGAAACAGGGCTCGACCTCGCGTAACATACCCAAAGTTTAACGGGAAGTTAAATTTTTTGCTATTTTTTTTAGTTTTACTAAAGGAATGGAATACCATTTGGTAAACCGCAAAGATGGCAGGAGTCGGGAGTCGCAGCTCCCCTAATGGATGAAAATAATTTTTTTTTTTCTTTCTTTTTTTTTTTTTAAACCTTTTATAAAACCGAATAATTTGAAAACAAAAAAAACAATAGATAAAAAAATAAATACAGGCTCCCTAAAAGTTTTTTTTCCGTGATTTCCAAATATTATATTTTGTTTTTACTGTAGGTGCTCCTGGCATTCTCGAGTACACTAGATGTCTCAAGCTTTAGGACACTCTGGACATTATTATTATTTATTTATTATTTCATTTATAATTATTATTTTATTATTATTATTATTACTTTTATTATTATTATATTATATTATTATTATATTATTATTATATTGATTATTATTCAATTATCAAATATTATTATTATTCATATTATATATCCTATTATTATTATTGTACTTAATTTTAAATCGGCCAACATTCCTAGAATTAATTCAATTTAATTAAGATTTTCCTATTAATTTTAAATATTTACTTTTGAATTAAAATAATAATCATAATAATAATAATATTTAAATAATAATATAATATTATAATAATTAATATAATATAAATAATATAATAATACATTAATAATAATAATAATATATAATAATCAATAATAAATAATTATATAATATAATAATAATAATATAATAATAATAATAATAATAGCATGGGTCAGAGTGATCTAAGCTGACATCATGTAACTCGACAACGGCAGCACCTACAGTAAAAACACAAATAATATATTTGGAATTGTGGTAAAATTTTATCGGAGCCGTGTTAATTTAATGGTTTTTATTTCTTTTTTTTTCTTTTTTTTTTTTTTCTTTTATTTTTGTAATTCCTTGTACTAACAATATTTTAAAAAAAAATTTTTAATTTCCCATTTAGGGGGCTCGCGCCGAGGGGACAGAGCCCGTGGCGAACCGGGGAAACGATGTCCCCCCCGTCGGTTCCACCGGGAGGCCGAGAGATCTCCCGACTCCTGCCCATCTTTTGCGGTTTACCCTTGGGATAACTTTTAGTTAAAAAAAAAAAAAGAAAATAATTTTACTCCTTACCACTTTGGCATTTACTTTAACTAAGTGGCTTAATACTTCGAGCCCCTAAATAGGGAAAATAAACCTTTTTATTTATTTTTTTTTTTTTTTAAATATTCATATTTAAAATTCACCGTCTTCTGCTCGAAAAAAAAAAAAAAAAAAAAATAATACCCTATTTAAAAAAAATTAAATTGCTTAATTAAAAAAAAAAAAAAAAAAAAAAAAAAAAAAAAAAAAAATTATAAGCCATTCTTAAAATTATTCTTAGCTCGATTACCCAAATTCAGCACTAAGAATAAGGAGCTGCCTTAATCATCGGTTACTTGATGGTTCAGCTTTACAGACAACTGATAATATATAAATAATGATATAAATAAATACTAGTTATATTAAATATACTAAATACAGTAATATACTATATATATATTATATAATATAATAATTATATTTTACTAAAAAAATTAATATTTATATTATACATATTTATATACTACTATTATATATATATTATATTATAATATATAATTTCATAAGGGGCGTATATATAGGGTAGAGCGGGGTAGGATAGACTCCTACCCAATATTTTTTACGTTTTAAATAATTGAAATTAAATGGTAAAAGTAATACCTAAATTATTAAAAAAATTTTATATAAAATGTTAAAAAAGAAGCTATTTTTCATCATAAATATAAAAGAAAAAAACAACCAACAATAACAATAATACATATTATAATTATTAGAACTGAAATGGTCAAAATTTCTCTCTCCTCTCTGGTCTTAGAAGTAAAAATCTTAACACCGGGCGGCACGAATGACGTCATATTTCTTAACGTCCAACTCTATAAAGGCGAGGGACGGGAGGCATTAGTCTGTTTCACCTACCTCCCTCATTAATAAATTCAGATAAAACTAATTCAGAGTAAATAATATATTGAAACTTTTCAGTTCTCTCCCCGTAATATTTACGAAATGTGTGGCTTGGTTGCACCAGTTTTGAAATTTATTGATTATTAAAATGTATGTCTGATATTTCTGATATTGAAAATAGAACAATTAATTCTTATTTAACTTTATTTAAGTGGTATTTTGCATATATCCATAAAATTAAGTGAAATAATGCATAATGGGTAGTGTAGATTTTATAAGCCAGACTTAACATGCTTTAAAACTTATTCTATTAAAAAGGTCGGCGAATGTGATATCTAAAGGCATCGGCCTAAGAAATTACTCAATGGGAATGTGATTTAAAATTAAGTACTTGGTAAAAATATATTGTAAACAAGCTTTTCACACGCCCAACTAAATTACGTGCGTATTGGATCAATTGATCTCCTCCTTCTTAAAATGATTCTTTTTTCGATTGTTTTCGTTAGCAATTAGTATATACTACGTTTACTGACTTAGTAATACTAATACGATTAATCGTGTCCCGGCTATAATGGCTAATTATATATACATATATAATACTTAATATATATATATTATACTATATATAATATATATATCTCTATAATAATTATATATATAATATATATAAATATATAACTCTATAATTATAATATATAATAATAATTTTAATATATAATCTATATATATATATATATTAATATATATATATATATAATATATATTTATTTAATATATATATATATATAATTATATATATATACTAATATATATATATACTATATATATTATATATATAATATATATATAACTCTGCCTACCCAAGTGTATTCTTCCAGGTACGCCACTAGATATATTATATTATATATAATTTATATATATATAGTATATATAATATATA
>JABUQX010027477.1:50000-57500 GCA_015478945.1 Trachelipus rathkii | reverse complement strand
GGGAACGATACATCGTCTGTGTTCCAGCTTACGATACAACAGATCGTCCTTTATTCGTATCTGTAGAACAGTTCAGTAGGATCATTGAGTGTATAGAAACATGGATAAAGGCAAAGTGTACATGTACTAATATGGATAATCCGTCCATAATAACCACGAGTGGTGCTGGTGGGGAGTGGTCTTAATTAGCAATGTGCGGTTACATCTCATTAGGGGACAATATTGAAAGGATCAATGTTCGTAACTATTGGAAGCCAACCATGAATGGTGCATTTTTGTGGACGTGTATAGGTTTCTCTGTCAGTTCGATTGAAAGTATTAAAGCCCTAGTTAAAATGAATGAAGAATTAACGGCTCATCTTGACGATGTCACCGAACTCGAAGAATTAATACATGACGGCATAAGTAAATGTATATTTATTTATACTGAAAATGTGGATTACCGTCACTGAAAAACTCGACACGTGTAACAGCGAGCACTTGAGAAGTTTACTAATCTTTGGAATGATCGAGTGGATGTAAAGATCCGATATGCGTCGAAATGGTTTAAATGTTACACTTGTTTTTATTCGTATATAACCACTATAGGATTGGAAACGCTTTTGAGAAATATTTAGACTGCTCAGTTTCACACTTCACCCCATGTCTTTCTGCCCAAAGATGTATTAATATAATAATATATATATATTATATATATATATATATAATATATATATATATATTATATATATATATATATATTATAATATATATATAATATACTTATATATTAAAAATATTTAGTTCCAAGTTGTTAGCCAGTGTAATACTTTATATGTAGGATATATATAGTATTTATATATTTATAGGTATATAAACTATAATATATATAATACTATATATTATTATATATATATATTATATCTATATATATATATATATATATAATATATATATATATTATTGAAAAATAAACATTTCAGTATAAGTTATACTTATATATAACGATATTATATATATATATATATATATATATATATATATTATATATATATATATATATTATATAGTGTATATATATTATTAATATATTATATAATATATATTATATTTATATATATATTATATATAACCTATATATATATATACTATACTATATATTAATTATATATATATATATATATATATATATATATATCTATATATATATATATATATCGTATATATATATATATATATAATATATATATATATTATATATATTATATATATATCTATATATTATATATATATATATATTATATAATATAATATTATATATAATATATATATAGTGAAACTTTTTTTATTATATTCCCTGTGATTTTTCCCATGTTTTGGGGACTTTGTACTTATAACTCTTATCAAACAATCCTTCACTGTGAATGGATGACATGAACCAATCACGGTAGACGATGTTATTCACTGATACGAATTAAGATTAGTTTTAAGCTAGTTTTCAGTGATTCGAAGTTGTTTCAGTGGAAAACTTTTATTATATGTTACAATTTAACTCAGTATTTAAAGCTTAGTGAAAATATAAAATGCATTCTTGTATAACATTTTAAATATTATTTTAATAGTAATAAGTTTCTACTACTACTACTCATACTACTACTACTACTACTACTATACTACTACTACTATACTCTAAATTACAACTATTACAGTGACTGCTACAGCACGCTACTGGTCACTACTACTGCTCTCAGTATCCCATAATCTTCAAATGCCTCAACTGTTAATGTTACACAACCCCATAGTTTAAATTAAACAAAAATTGATGTTGTGACAGTAAAGACGGTAAAGACGTAAAGACGAAAAGAGTTAAGGACGTAAAGACGTTCGTCGCCACAGAGAGGTGGTGTGGGGGACCATCAATCACGCAGGCCTTTTGAGTACTCAGCATTTATGGGATGAGAAAACGCCGGGTGCTTTAAAAACTACGTTTGAAGCGTCTTTTTTTGGGACGTGGATGGCCTAGTGGATAGAGGCATCGGGTTTGTTTTGTTTAACTCAGCAACGCGGAGTCCAACGTTCGAATCCCGCTGACGAAGAGTAAAATCTTCTGTGACTCATTCTACTTCACAGATGTTTACAGGCCTTTGAGTACTCAGCAATTATGGGATGAGAAAAACCGGGTGCTTTAAAAACTACGTTTGAAGCGTCTTTTTTTTGAACGTGAATGCCTAGGTGGTTTAGAGCATACCGTTGTTGTTACTCAGAAGCGGAGTCATATCGTTCGCATCCCGCTGACGAACGAGTAAAATCCTTCTGTGGACTCATTCATTTAAAAATGAATTACGTCGCTTTAGGGGTAGTAAAACACGTTTTTACGACCTAAAGAACGTAAAGACGTCAAGAGTAAGACGTGTTCGCCAGAGGAGGGTGAGAGGGGGGACCCGTCCTGACGCAACGCCTTTACGTCCTCACGGTCACTAAAAACACGTATATATATATATATATATACAGTTATAATATATATTTATATATTATTATAATTATATAATATAGTGATATATATATATATATATTATATTATTAATATATATATATAATATATTATTATTATTATTATTATATTATTATTATTATTATTATTAATTATTATTATTATTATTATTATTATTATTATTATTTTATTATTATTAATTATTATTATTGATTATTATTATTTATTATTATTATATTTAGACGCGAAAAAATACTTCATTGCAACTTTGCAACATTGGCTGCACAAATTGTCCTTGCAACCAACATCTAGGTACTCGACAGGTAGGTTTCAATGATGACTCATCATGAAGCGAAAGGCTGAAGTGATGAGTTGCTAATATGCCGTGACATCATAGTATAAGAACGGTTCACGATGAACTATAAGATGGTTTATGATGAACGCTGACGCGCAGCTTACGTTCATGTGATCGCTTCGGACGCGCACATGGGTTAGCCAGTCTATGTGTTACTTGATACCATTAAGTACAGTTTCTAAGTGTACTTATACTGTACTTAACCGGGAAAAAGGGGGGAAGGGGGAAAAATACACGTTCATGGTGTGGAGCTACGCTGCACATGTATAATTTGCCCATGTGTCATACTTAAGTAATAGGTTAACGGTAACTTCGAGTGGAATATGAAGATAAGGATCGGCCTAATACTGAATTCATCTTTCTCCATTTCTTCTTTTTCTTTCTTTTTCTTTATTTTCTTTCTTTTTTCTTATCCTATAAACTATGTAGGCATAAGACAATATGTTATTTATTAACATTTGATTAATTCGTAATGATTGCATTTTTGCTTTTTTATTGTATCTTCTTTTTCACTAATCTCCTTTTTTCCACTATCTCCTTTTCTCGCTTCCATAGATTGGTGAATAAAACTGAATATGTGTCATATAATATATATATATTATATATATATGATATATATATATATATTATATTATATTATTATATATATATTATATATTTACTATAATATATATATATAATATATATATTATATATATATATATATATATTATATATATATATATTATTATTATTATTATTATTTTATTATTATCTATTATTATTATATTATATTATCACGCGAGGCCCTCCTCAAAAAAGACTTCAAAATCAAATCCAATCTCATTTCACTGATGCTTAGCACAATGGAGTAAGACGCGAAGTCTTGACTCAGCGATCGCAGGATCGTATCTCGGTGCCAACAGGCAGCCATTCGTAATCGAGATATGATAATTTTTGTATGACGTAGCGCGAGCGAGCGCGCACACGTCACTGAGCGGGCAAGCTAGGCGCGCGGGCGGTCGACGCGGACGGTTCAACCTGTGAGCCAAACCGTGCGCGGTCCCGCATAGGGGAACACCGGGAATAGCGGGGGATCCCCGGAACATTAAGTACGCGTACTTAATACACTTCCAAGTGTACTTAATCCTGTACTTAACGGGTAAAAACGGTCATGTGCACGGCTTGGGTTAGTAACTACAGCGATGACGTCACCGTGTAAGTAAGTAGCTCATGAAAATAAGTAGCTCATATAAGTAGCTCGTGTAAGTAAGTAGCTCATGTAAGTAAGTAGCTCATATAAGTAGCTCATGTAAGTAAGTAAACCATGTGCGCGGCTTGGGTTAGTAAACCATGTGCGCGGCTACGCCGCGCACTTGGGTTAGTAACTCGTGTAAGTAACGAACAAACATCCATGTGTATATGTGCTCACGCACCTACATGGAAATATAGGTTCCCGGGGGGAGCGACCCCACAGGGTAAAACGGCGTACATGAAATGTACACCAAAAGATAGCCCCCACCGGGGAGACCCCGAAAAAACGCTCATCGTCTTTCCTGAGTACAGGGGGGCGCCGCTCCCCCCCATTCCTTGGGATTCATCATTACTAATACTACTACTAATAATAATAATAAACTATAGACAGAAAAATACCCGAAAACGACGTTTTAGACGCCAGAAATGTTTGCGGTTTGCTTTTTATTTGGCAAATATGTCTACAAATTATGAATTTTTTGTCCATTTCGAGTTTTTTTTCTTAATGGGGACCAGCCAGGTGCAAAACTTAAACTCTCCTTTTAATCGCTCATTTTTAAGTTTTAATTTAAAAACCCTGGATATTGTTTTAGTTTTGATTACTTTTATGTGTGTTGATATTTCCTAATTATAATAGAGGAATAAGTTGCGCAAACTTTCAACCGGCTTGAATTTTAAGGTAGGTTTTTAGTGACTACCTTTCTTTAACATTTTAGTCTCGTTTATTTAGTGTACATCGGTGTTAGCCTTTACATTCCATTTTTATAACTATAAGTTGAAAGACTTTAATGCAGGTTACTAGTATTTTTTGTATGTGTACGAAAAATTGTGTGCGTGTCCGTGTGCGTATGCGTGTACGTGTGCGTGATTGTACGAATGACCATATTGTGTGGACTGGGTTCTCTTCTGACTTTACCAACATCCGTGATCTTAATTAGAATCTGTGGAACATCACCTTCCTAACTCTCATCGTAACCTCGTATATCTCCTCAAAGAAAAAAAATAAGATATTGTGTGGATATTTGATATCTACCACAAAAAACCAAGGAACAATTAATAGTTCCTGACCAGTAGTGGATGAAAATGATTTATCGTAATGGTATTTTAGCGATATCCTTTTTTTTTCTTCTTCTTCTTCTATTTTTTAATCAGATCAATTCAAAATTTTTAGAAAAAACGAAAATTATTATTATTATTATTATTATTATTATTATTATTATTTATTATTATTATTATGATTATTATTTTATTTTATTATTATTATTTTATTACTTATTATTATTATTATTATTACCTAAAATGTTTGATTATTTTTTCATCATCGCCTTCAGAAAAATTAGTTTTTATTATTATTAATTATTATTATTCATTATTATTAGGTATTATCTATATATTTTATTCATTATTATATTATTTATATTATTATTATTATTATTATTATTATTATTATTATTATTATTATTATTATTATTATTAAGTGAGGTACACCTTTTTATTTAGACCATTTTGGTACACTCATCAATTTTTTTATTTAAAATTGAAATAATTTTTTCCCCCGTGAACAGAGGCAAAAAAAGTTGGGTATACAAAACTTATTTCTAGATGGAGAGATATATCTCCCACGATTAAACATGCACTTAAAGTTACATATTGATCGTGTGAAAGGCAGGGTTCAATTTTTGCTCTAGCAACAACCCTTTTTAGCCTTCACCTAAAAATTATTATTATTATTTTATATTATTATTATTATTATTATTATTATTATTTTATTATTATATTTATTGTTATTATTATTATTATATTATTATTATATTATTATTAAATTATTATCATTATTATTATTATTATTAATGTTATTATAATTATAATTATAATTATAATTATAATTATAATTATTATTATTATTATTATTATTATTATTATTAATGTTATTAGTAATTATTATTTAGGATATGTTTCTCTTTATTAATTATTATTATTATTTATTATTATTTATTAATTATTATTATTATTATTATTATTATTATTATTATTATTATTATTATTATTATTATTATTATTATTATTATTATTATTATTATTATTATTATTATTATTATTATTAGTTATTTTTTATATTTATTTTTTTATATTTATTAATCATATTATTGCATTTATTTTATTATCACTGCTCTTGCTATTGTCATATTACTGAAAGCTATATTATTCATATTTAATTATTATTTATTAATTATTATTATTATTATTATTATTATTATTATTATTATTATTATTAATTATTATTATCAGCATTATCATATTAATAGGATTACTCTTCATTATCGTTATATTTATTACAATTCTTAATTAATATTAATTGTTATTATTATTAATTATTATTAACATTATTATTATTGTTTTTAATATATTATTATTATTATAACTTATATTGTGTTAGGATAAAATTATGCTATTCATTGACTGGGACATAGTCACTAGGTATTATTCACATTAATTCTAATTACTAATATTTATTGTACCATTTAATTAAAACATTATTGTTACTAACTAGAAATGAAGAGGCATCTGCGTAGTGATGATTAAAATGTATATGGTAAATAAATGGTATTATTTCGGGGCTTACAAGGGCACAAACACTGTGTTGCAAATCAGTAGCGCCCCATTTCAGAATAGAAAGGGAAACTGAATCCTAAATTTTCAATGAATTGTTTGCCATTTTGTAAAATGTATAATATTCTATTGATTTTTGTATCTTCTGTTTATTAAAGGATAAAAATTGTAACTGCTATTCGGCAGAAAAGTTTTTTTGATTTTCGCCATTTCTATTAGAATATCGTTAGAGTTATGTCATCTTGATATAAAGCTTAATATTAAAAATGAATCAATATTAATATTAATAATTAATCTTAAAATTAATATTAATATTAATATAAATATTAATATTAATATAATTTTAATAATTAATATTAATATTATATTAATATAATATTAAATATTAATATTAATTAATATTAATATTAATATTAAGGTATGTACCAATGATATTGATTATTGATTGGAATATTATTTTAAATAATTATAATTAAATTTTAAATTTATTGTTATATTATTATTATTATTATTGATTTATTATTATTATCGATGTATTATATTATATTATTAAATCTATTGAT
Source organism: Trachelipus rathkii (assembly GCA_015478945.1). Classification (NCBI taxonomy): domain Eukaryota; kingdom Metazoa; phylum Arthropoda; class Malacostraca; order Isopoda; family Trachelipodidae; genus Trachelipus; species Trachelipus rathkii. Next base: position 50,269 of record JABUQX010027477.1, on the reverse strand, counting down.
TATATTATTGAGTTATTAATTAATAATCTATCTATTATGTATTAAAATGTGACATTAGGTCATAAAGACATTTTTTATATCGATGAGTGGCGTTGATAGTTTCCTTGTATTCAACCGATGTCGATGTCTATGGTAAACTTATTTCCCTTTGATTTTCTCGGTGAGTGACAAGTAGTCAAATATATATATATTTTCCTTTCTTTATTTTTAATTGGTTTACCTTTCCCTTTTGTCATTAAAGGTCTTGATATTGATGAATTTATTTAAGA